>BPLS01000444.1:136591-191008 GCA_019656275.1 Rhododendron kiyosumense
ATATATATATATATATATATATATATATATATATATATATATTACAAAATACTAGAATAAAGGGTAATAAAGGTAATTTACATATTGCAAGGATGAAATCATAAGCATGAAAAAAGGGGGGATGAATTCTTACATTGCATAGAAAAAGAGGATGGATATTTAAATATTCCATTTTTCTATTTTCTCTCATCTTTCTCTCCGACCAAACAATGAGAGTATTTTTTAAAAAAAATTCTTCATTTCTCTCACTTTCCTCAAGTTTTAATTTTTCAGGAAGGAAACAGGTGAAATGTGCGTTCGGAGTTTCAGAGCATAACTAATTGCAAATGTAGAGTTAGAGCATCTCCAGTCTTGACCCAAACCCTTCCTCAAATTTTAAATTTGGGCAAAAATCTCAAAAATCTTTCTCCAATCCTTAACTCAAATTTTAAATAAATGCAATCTGTTCTTTGGAGAAATCAGTCTCTTTCTCGTAAGAAAATTTGGAAAAACAACACAATAACAGTAGCACATTCATTTCATCCAGATGGAACATAGGAAATACAAACACAATCCACCAACTGCTCATACTTCTTAATCCTCAAGGGAGAACAAAACAAATTGTCTAAACTAAATTCCTTAATAATAATCCCTTTTTAATGCCGTAAACATTTACCACAAAATTATGATTCCAATTAAGAAGCCAAGACGAAAATCAAAATAGAATTTCTCTGGAAAATTTCCGGAAAAGGAAGATAGTATTAAGGAAACATCAAGAATAAATAACATAACTCAATTTGTCCATAGAGCGAAGAATATTGTTGTGTTAATCGTACAGCATATCTTCCACTGAAACTTTGCTCTAGATGAAACTGCACTTCCAAGTTAGGAATTGAAGCTGGTACTGGTTCTAGTTGTGAGATGGTGATTTAGTGGATGTGAAGCGAGGATGGAGAGAATGAAATGGGGTAATTAGTTCTTGTTGGAAATTTACGGAATTTCGGATGAATGAAACCAGGATTTTGGAGGGTCTTCCGAGGCAACCGGTCCCGGGTTCGTTGTATCTGGACGCACCACAATCAATAGACGTATTGATGTGTGTAGCCGTAACTCCCGTAACCCCTCTACCTTGATGGCAGCATTACTCCTCCCTCTTGATGGTAGAAATCAATTCCAGAATTCAATGGGCAAAATTCATTGTGGGAGTTATTAGCTTGGGTCTTTTGCTATATATAGGTGCATCCCATTTTGTACAAGCACAAGAGAAATACACAGCAGTCCTAACAAGTCCTGAGATTCGTTCTTTGAGAGAGAGAGACATGCAGTAGTCAATTCGCCAAGGCAGCCGACGATGGTGTTCCGACGGCTTGCGGTTTAGCTAAGACAACCCTGGGAGGAAGTCGCCGACGCAACCTACAACACCCATGGTAGGCGGCGAATCTTTCTTAAGGAGACTGTGGTATCACATAGGACTCGGTTCGATGTTCAAATATTCAGTTTGCATCTCGTACTTACATGTTCCAATCTGTTTTGTATTTATCTTTGTTTCAATTATGTAATTGTTACATTATTAATGAAATTGTTCTCTGGATTATATGTTATGCTGAGTTTTTCCCAACAAGCTTAAGAAAGAATTTTTGATCTCTGATCGGCATTGGATTTCTAGAAAACAATTTCTATTTTGGATCTTATAGTGTAGTGAGTTGCAGATTTATATCTTGGCATGCACGGACTGTGGGTCCAAGATCAGGAAAGTGATTTTGACAAACGTGTATTACTCATCAATTGTTTTCTCCTCAGATTTATCAATCGGTTTTGGTATAGTGATGGATTAAGTGATTTGCTAACTGAGTTTGAGAAAATCTTTGTTTTAAATTACTATCTGATGACTGATCGATTTGGAAGGAAAGGGATTGTGGATGAAGGGAGTTCATGAGACTGCTTACGTGTGATTATCCGTGAGCTGGAGAGGCGCGATTGGTCAATGATTAGCCAAAATGGGAGAGAGAGGGAAAGCCTCGCGGGGCGAAGGGGTAGGAGCAAGAGGTACGAGAGAGACAGAGGCAACGTGTATTTTAGGATTTCCCGCAAAATGTCCGAGCTTTTCTAGGTCCAAGCGAGTGAGGTCACCACCTTTTCTCTGAGGAAGAATGTTCTCCTTCCTCAAATTGAGTGCTCACTCACTTTTTCCAGCAAAAGCTCATCTTTAATCATTGGGAATGTCAGGGGTATTTATAGAGCACCTGGGCATGGGACAGGCCCAAGACGGCGCTCCTATCAATACCCGACACGTGTCCCTCCTGTACCTCTTGGCTGCGAGAAAACCTGCCTTTCCGCTGACGCTCGTCCGCGGGAAGGCACGATTTTCCTCGGCGAAACCTCCAACCCCAAGCCACCAAACCATAAGAGATTCCCCAATTCCCGCTGGAGCAAGGTCGCAACCAGCGGCGATCGTTGTCTCCTCGCGGGGTCCTCCCCGGACCTTGCCTCTAGGCCTCGGGTAAGGACCCGCGGGGACTCTTTGATAGGAGTGACGATAATTACGACGTTTGGGAGACCCGCGGGGCCCCGACTCGAACCGCTCTGCAGGGTCCGCGGGGGTGAATTCCGCGATGGATTCCCCGATTCCGCGGATGACTTCCGCGGACATATCCTTATGATCCACCACTCCACGTGTCATTATCTCACTAGTTGGTCAAAGGTTCCTACGGCTGCTACGTGTCCGCTTGTGGTTGGAGGGTCAAATAGTCATCCCCAAATTGCAACCTATCAACTTTGACTGCGCCTACGGGGATAAAACCACTTAGTCCTTCGTTTTAAAAGAAGAACAATATGTGCCAAGGAAAGGGAGAGTAGTACACAGTGGTATGTCGGGTCGTTTTGGAAAAGGGAAAAAAAAAACTGTCGTTATGTGCTTTTGCGGGAAGTTATAATATTCTGGTGATAGTTTTTTTGCTGTTTACTTCCTCAGAAAACAAATTATTCGACTTTAGAGCCATTTTTTGGACTAACTTTTGATGGTGGAAGTTCTATTTTTGGTGATTGCTACCGCAGGTTGATGATGTTTGAAATGGCTTCGCAGAGTAATTTTTCGGCGTTGGCTCTGAAATAGGCCTGTCAATGGGCCAGATCCGATCCGGATTCGACAGATCCGAATCCAATAAGACTCGAATCCAATAGTGATAATCCGAATCCGATCTGAAAATTCGAATCCGATCTGAAAAATTTTTTACTTCAAAAATTTTAGCAAAAAAAATACAAAAAAAAATTTCAAAAAAAAATTTTTTCCGAAAAAAATTTAAAATAAAAATACTAACTTCTTAAACATTTTTTTTCAAAATAAAAAATTTATTGTTTTTTAAAAAAAATTAAAATAATTTAAAAAAATAAAATTCGGATGATAACGGATTTAATCCGATCTGATTCGATCCGTATTTGAATTACCGGATTCGGATTATCGAATTACGGATCGACATTATCGGATTCGGATCGGATTTTTCGGATCGGATCCGGTCCATTGACAGGCCTAACATGTCTGAAATATACTATTTGGCTTCGGCCTTGGTTGTCGTGTGCGACTTGACCTCAGATGGCTTTGTGGTAAATTGTTTGGCTTCGGCCTCATTCAGTCGTGCGCGACTCGATCACTGATGTTGGTGATTGATAGGCTACGGCCTCGGTCAGTCGTGCGCGACTTGACCTCGGATCAATAGTTTATATGGCTTTTGGAGTGGCGCACTCAGCCTTGATCCTGCTTATGATCTGCTTGGCTTGGACCGTGCGCGGCCAAATGTGTTGGAAAACATGTGTTTTGGACAAGAGCAAATGGGGAACATAAAATTGGTTTCTGATTTGAGAAATTTTTTAAATCATATTGTATATGATCAGTTTTGTGTTGAAACAGGAAAAAGGGAAAAAAAAAACTGTTCTTGCTTTTACTTGCATAACAGTAACTGTTTTGGCATAATTGTGAAATTATTGCATTATGTATATAAATCCCAGTGGAGGTTTTCATTTCATAAGCTACCGTTTTGGATAATAATCCGTTCCACAACTCGATTTAAATCCTTATTTTTTAAGAAGGCAATTTCAAACTAAAAAATAATATGTTTACGCAAATAATTTTCCTACCAATATGGATCTTGTTTGATAGATCCCATCAAAATCTTTTATACGGTGCAAAAAAAATTAAAAAATTATTTTTCATTTACATTATTTTTGAGTTTGAAAATGTGAAATAAGCTGCTTATTTTTTAAGAAGGTTTCTGAAACGGGGCCTAAAGGCAGTAGGTCACTTATTGCTATTGTCTTATTTGGTTTTGGGAAATCAAAACCAAGGTATTATTTTTCAAACATTAATTACTTTGTTAAAGACAGTGGGTCCTGAAAATCAGTTTTGTGGAAAAACCATGCTATTTGGTTTTGATTGAAGTCAGTACTTACATTGGTAATCGGTTTCGAGTTTTTATTGCTTAATGTGTGAATGTATATCAGTTGGAGAGCTTAGAACTTATTGAATGTGTATTTTAGCTTATTCCCACAATACATGCATAAATATCGGTTGAAATGGAAAAATGGAGGCAGTGCCCCAAGTGATTTGATCACAGCTATTGGTGCGCCAACATGGGTTCTTATGAACCATGGTGAGAATAGGTGGCAACATGAGATGTTGCTCTACCTAAATATCCCGAGTGGTTTGACCACAACTGTCTAATGCGCCAGCGGTGGTTCCTACGGGAACATGTTCCTCTCGTTTAAGAAATGAGCAGGATGGGCAAGTGGGTGCCGTTGTAAAGGTTCAAGTGACAAGGACTTCTTTTCAGTAAGTTGAAAAAAAAAAATTTTGAACCATTGAACTTAATCAACATTGAGGTGTGCGATTTTAAAAAATATGTCCAAACTCGGGCCAGTAACAAGTATTTCATTACTTTTATCGATGATAGCACTCGGTTTTGCTATGGGTATTTGCTGAGAAGCAAGGATGAAATCCTGGACAAATTTGTTCATTACAAGACTCAAGTTGAGAATCAATTGAGCAGAAAGATTAAGGTGGTCAGAAGTGATCGTGGTACTGAATTTCAGTCACCGTTTGGAGAATTCTGTGCCCAACATGGGATTATCTATGAAACCACAGCACCTTATTCGCCTCAGACTAACGGCATTGCTGAGCGCAAGAATTGTACATTGAAGGATATGATGAACGCTATGTTGATCAGTTCTGGGTTGCCTCAGAACATGTGGGGAGATGTTGTTCTCACCGCTAATTATATCGTCAATAAAATACCTCGCAAAGACGTTGGTAAAACCTCGTATGAACTGTTTAAGAGTAGGAAGCCTACTTATACATTCTTACGAACATAGGGTTGTCTAGCGAAGGTCACTGTACCTCCTCCTAAGAAGGAGAAGATAGGCCATAAAACTGTTGATTGTGTGTTCATTGGTTATGCAGAGGATAGTAATGCCTATCGATTTCTTGTGTATAAGTCAGATATATAAGATATTCACAAGAATGCTCTCATAGAGTCTAGGAATGCAGTGTTTTTTGAACACATATTCCCTCATAGATCTATTGGAGAGTCAAGTTCTACTAAATGGACTTTACGTTCGGCTAATGAAAGCAGAGAAGGCCAATAAGAGGAAGTTGATGTTGAACCACGATGTAGCAAGCGAGCTAGAACATCAACATCTTTTGGTCCAGATTTTCTGACTTATCTGGTAGAAAATGAGCCTCGGACGTACCAGGAAGCTGTAAGCTGCCCTGAGGGTCCTTTGTGGAAAGAGGCCATTAAGAGTGAGATTGACTCCATACTGCAAAACCATACGTGGGAACTGGTGGATTTGCCACCAGGCAGTAAGCCTCTCGACTACAAATGGATCTTCAAAAGGAAGATGAAAGTAGATGGGTCAATTGATAAGTACAAAGCTAGGCTTGTTATCAAAGGATACAGACAAAAAGAAAGCCTAGATTACTTTGATACTTACTCACCAGTCTCGAGGATTACTTCCATCCAGATGATCATCACGATCGCAGCTTTGCGTAACCTTGAGATACATCAATGGATGTAAAAACAGCTTTCCTAAACGGCGATTTAGATGAAGAGATCTACATGGAATAACCCGAGGATTTTTCCATGCCAGGCCAAAAAGGGAAAGTATGTAGGCTTATTAGATCATTGTATGGTCTAAAGCAAGCACCGAAACAATGGCGTGAGAAATTTGACAATACTGTGTTGTCAAATGGTTTCGAGATCAACAAATGTGACAAGTGCGTTTATGTCAAAGACACAGACGAATGGTACGTCATTTTGTGTCTCTATGTTGATGACATGCTCATTGTTGGTAGCAATGAAAGGGTCATTTAGTCTACCAAAGACATGTTAAACTCAAAGTATGACATGAAAGATATGGGCCTTGCAGATGTCATTCTGGGTGTCAAGATCACCAAAACATCTGTCGGACTTGCGTTGTCTCAAATACACTATGTTGATAAGATTCTTAAGAAGCTCAACTCGTCTGATTCAAATGTTGCAAGAACCCCTATGGATTTGAGTCTGCATTTATCCAAGAATGGGGGGGGAGGCGTATCTCAATTAGAGTATTCTTGGATAATTGGGAGCTTGATGTACTTGATGAGTTGTATAAGGCCCGATATAGCTTATTCAGTCAGTAGACTGAGCAGATACACGAGTAATCCAGGTCGTGATCACTGGAAGGCAATAGTCAGGGTTCTACACTATTTGAGGTATACTCGTGATTTGGGGCTGCACTACACCAGATATCCAGAGTACTGGAAGTGTATTGTGATGCAAATTGGATATCAGATATGAAGGACTCAAAATCCACAAGTGGATATGTCTTTATACTTGGTGGTGCAGCTGTTTCTTGGAAATCCTCCAAACAAACGTGTATAGCACGTTCAACGATGGAATCAGAGTTTATTGCTCTAGATAAAGCGTCTGAGGAAGCCGAGTGGCTCCGTTAGTTTTTGGAGGATATTCCAAGATGGCCGAAACCTGTGCCAGCAATTAGTATCCATTGCAACAGTCAATCTGTAATTGATAGGGCACAGAGTAATATGTATAATGGTAAGTCTAGACATATTTGACGTAGACATAATACCATTAGGCAACTACTTTCAAGTGGGGTTATCACTATTGACTATGTGAGGTCAAAGGATAATATTGCGGATCCACTAACTAAAGGGTTAAACCGAGAGCTAGTTGAGCAAGCATCAAAATGGATGGGGCTAAAGCCACTACACTCATAGTTACCGTGGGGGTAGCCAACCTAGTTGATTGGAGATCCCATGATCTAGGTTCAATGAGACTATCTTTCGCGAGTAGCTGAGAACGATCACTAAGGAGACTCGGTCTCCTGCCCATTCCTATGGTGTAGAACAGTGATACTTGCTAATGGAAAGAGGTTAAGCATTGCTTTTAATGGCTCCTATGCGTTGGGTTGCCAAGCGGGGTATAGTAGGATACCCTTTATAGGAAGGTCACCTATGTTAGTATGAAGTGGGACCGCTTCTTTGAGAATTGTGGCGAAATTCTTGAGAAAATACTCGCAGAACCAGGAAGGGGGTGTCATGGCCAAAATGAATCCAACAGTGAGAACTGAACTACGTCAAGAGAAGCGCTGTGTGATGTCTATTGTCTCGGTTTACATCGGCAGCGGAATAGTTCAAAGCGAGACCGCACACTGGTTTGCAAGTAAACCCGATAGGCTATCACAAGGGAAGGTTTCAGGCCAAAAGCCACCTATCCTATGCAGGAATTATCCGTTGTCGCTCTCTCGAATCAGCTTTGTACTTTGCACCAGTATACCTACCAATTCCATTCATGGGGGGGATTGTTGGAAATTTATGGAATTTCGGATGAATGAAACCAGGATATTGGAGGGTCTTCCAAGGCAACCGGTCCCAAGTTCCTTGTATCTGGACGCACTACAATCAATAGACGTATTGATGTGTGTAGCCGTAACTCCCGTAACCCCTCTACCTTGATGGCAGCATTACTCCTCCCTCTTGATGGCAAAAATCAATTCCAGAATTCAATGGGCAGAATTCATTGTGGGAGCTATCAGCTTGGGTCTTTTGCTATATATAGGTGCATCCCATTTTGTACAAGCACAAGAGAAATACACAGCAGTCCTAACAAGTCTTGAGATTCGTTCTTTGAGAGAGAGAAATAGGCAGTAGTCAGTTCGCCAGGGCAGCCGACGGTGGTGTTCCGACGGCTTGCGGTTTAGCCAAGCCAACCCTAGAAGGAAGTCGCCGACGCAACCTACAATACTTATGGTAGGCGGTGAATCTTTCTTAAGGAGACTGTGGTATCACACAGGACTCGGTTCGATGTTCAAATATTCAGTTTGCATCTCGTACTTACATGTTCCAATCTATTTTGTATTTATCTTTGTTTCAATTATGTAATTGTTACATTATTAATGAAATTGTTCTCTGGATTATATGTTATGCCGAGTTTTTCCCAACAAGGGGAGGGTAGTGTCGGTGGTAAGTGTTGGCCTGTTGGAGCGAGAGGAAGAGATGCCGAAGTCGGCTAGGATGGGCTGCCAGAGTTGAGAGTTTGGTGGAGATGAGAGAACAATTTCAGCAATCTCAAGTTTTCCCCTGTTTTCTTTTTCCAAAGAATAGGTGAAATTGAATTCAATATTTTTTCTTTTATAACCAAAAAAACAAGAGAAAGTCCTTTTCTTTCATCTAATTTCTAGAACCAAACAAGAGAAAGAAACACACTTTCTACCCATTTTCTAAACATTTTCTCTTCTTTTCCTTTCCCTTCCAGAAATTCTAAAAACACAAGAGAACTGACACCCAATGAAAGTTCTGTTACCTCTAAGATAAGAAAAGCACACGAGTAAACAAAAACCCCAGTGTTCGTCTGACTTGTGGACTGATTCTTATCTAATAACTGATAGCAAGCCAAACAATAACTTCATTATTGAAAAAAAGTCACACACACACACAGAATGTGAAATTGAATACGTGGGACCATGGGGTACTTGGAGCCACCCCATTTGTTTTAAATCCCGGATCAGTGCGACAAATTCCACTAACACATGATTTGTTACGTCTTCATCCTCAGTTTCTTTGAATCATCATTTACATAAAAACACTCATCTCAACAACAAGAAGAAGCACGAATTGAAGAACGACGTGAGAACAAAGCCGTGTATCATAATTAATTTCTTTAAGGAGGATTTCGATTACTTGTCCCACATATTTGCATGATTTTCATTCATAAAGTAGTAGCAGAAAAGAGGGAGAAACAGGAGTGAAAAAGTATATCTACTTGAGAAAATGAAGGGAGAGTATAGGCCAGACTGGTCTCCCTCTGCCATCCAAAAGCTTTTACTGGGTGTATTTCTTACGCTGGTTAATTTACCCCATTACTCTTTTCTTCCCCACAAAGCAATCAAACTGGTACAACAAAATAGGTCTAGCCACCCAATGGCCCTGAAAAACTGAGCTACCAGGCGCCGTTCCGCTTTCTTTCTAAACTTTTTTTTTTAAAAAGAAGGTAATTTCAAACTCAAATATAACAAAAATAAAAAATAATTTTTCAATTTTTTTTACACCGTTTAAAAGATCTCAATGATATCTATCAAACAAGATCCATATTGGTAGGAAAATTATTTACGTAAATATAAGATTTATGATATTAAAATTACCTTCTTTTTCTAAAAGTTCTTTTTCCCAAAAAGTAGAATGGCATCTCATGCACATATTAGGCCTGTTTGGGCGCTTCTTTTTCAACTTTTCAGCTTCTCATTTTTACCTTTTGACTGTTTGGCTGCTTGGGTAGAGAATGAGTTTTGGCAAAATGATTTCTTCAATTTTGAAGATACCGTGCAAAAGCCAAAAAGAGGGAGGGAGGTCCTTTTCCACTTCTCATTTTCCACTTCTGAATGAGCTGAGAGGAGAGAGGAGAAAATGCCAAATTATCCTTTATATTTGGTTTTAAGATTCTCTTAGGGTACTCATTGAAAAGCTTTAGAGACAAAATTTTATTATGACCATTTAGAATAAAATGATTAGAAAAATAAAATCTTCACATCGGTTAAAACAGATTAAAAATTTGAGTAATTAATTTTTTAATATATAAAGGGTGTAAAAAAAAATTTTTTAGGAGAAAGGTGTAAAAAGTTTTATGTGTGCTGATATAATTAAAAACGAAAAAAATTTAAAAAAATTGATCAAACTATTATTTATACATAGTATATCACATAATAAATAAACAAGGGTAACATGGTAAAAAACCAAGTTATAACTCATTTTCATCACATATCTTCCAAACACTACTCATGTTACAAAATGCTTTTTGCACATATCATCTAAACACTCTACAAAATCCAAAAACTCATTTTGACCATAATCCAAAAAACCATAAAATCAAAAAATTGAAAATGAAAAGTCAAAAAGTAGGCTCTCAAACACCCCCTTAGTTCGACTGCAGCTAGAATACAAGACTTCCTAACATACAAAAGGTAGAACTGATTAAACAACAAAAATGTAACAAGAGACCTAAGATGTAACGAAAGTATTTCATTGCACCACGGACGCCGTCCTTTCTAGCATGGACCCACCTTAAAACTGTTGTTCTTGGGTTACATAACTGACTTGAATGTGCCAGAAACTCATCCCATCATCTGGAATCCTGGATGATAGAGTAAGAGAAATGGGAAGTAGGGGGGGAGAGAGAACAGTAGGAGCAAAACCCATTTAGTCCCAATTCATTGGGGATATGGACAGTGAAGGATTTGAGACAGACCTAAACTTGGACAATGTGCACAAAGTAACAGCTCACAAAATACCATTGAAACAGTGACCCCCTTGTACTTTTTTTGCTGCGGAACCATGCCTTCAAATCAAAGCCAAATGGCATCAGAGAGGGCAGGTCTAGAAATCCAAATCAATTTATGTACACATTATCATGCTTCCTTCATTGATAGTCCAGAGCATCTGTATGCACACAATCGAGTAGAGGGGGGGGCGGTGTGTGTTTGTTTAGGAAACAAACATTGATTTTGACAAGCCCAAACTTGCGAAGCCTTGGAGTATTGTCAGAGAGGATAGTCCAATAATGCACAAAAAGTAGAGCACTATATGGGATGCCCTTGAATAAAACCTGCTTTCGCAGAGTGGGCACCAGTCAAAGAGTTGGCTTATAACATCATTGAAGACTCACAACGAGGTGGTGATACGCATTACGCATAGAGATTCTATTGCTCAAAGTCAGAGGAAAAAGAAATGATGTTTTAAATTCCCATTACAAATAGTTAGCATAATTAGCTCCTACAAAACTCAAACTAAGAAGCAGCAGAAAGGGGGATTGGCTTCACAGCACTTTGGATTCTCTGAAACGCCGTCCTCACTCTTTCCCTAAGACCTTCATTTTCGCTCTTGACGTCCCCACTCTGTTTATCAAGATGCGCCACGTTCCCATCGACGCTTATCAGCAATTTACCATTCTCTCCCTGCTTCACGTCTCCAAAAAGCGAAACAAGCAAAGCATGGGATATCTTTTCCAACTTCTTCTTGTTTTCTTCCTCGTTTGTCCCATGTTCCGGCTCTTCAACTATTTTAGGCATCTCCCGGCTCACATTCAAGACCAAAGCCACAATCGAGTCAGACACCATGTCGCTAATGGGGTCTGCATTCCAATGCACAGAGATATGCTTATCCGATTCCTGCTTCACCGTAACTCTATCGTGAACTCGCAAAGTCAAAACCCCAGACTCCTCATCCGTCGAAGACTCTACACTCTCATATATCTGCTGAAGTCTGTATTTGATCACACCAAAGGCACCAGAGTAAGGGATGGTCATCCTCTGAATGATGTTTGCGGTGGATAGCTGAGAGAAGACGTGGAGATCATCTGGCGCCATGATCTGATAAGTGAAACCCTTCTTCACCAATAAGCCGCTGACCGATTCACCAATTTCTGGGACCTTTTCTGCAAGTTTTCCAATCGTCTTCGCCATCTTCTCTGAGTTGAAGTACATTTCAACAGACTGGCAGTTCTTAGGGGAAATAATTTTTGTGTTTCCATCGGCAAATAAGGTAATAAGCTTCTGCTTTAGCCTCCCCATCTCATTCGCTTCTCCATGAACAAGAATTATGTTAGGCGGCATGAGTTCTTTCAGGAATGTACTCGTCTGAGCGTAATCCGCGTGAGCTGAGAAGGAGATGTAGTGAACCTGCATATTAAGAGGAGCTGTCAGACCGTTCATTAGGGTAACTTCTTTGGGTTCACTGATGATAGTTTTGGCTAATGTTCCTTCCACAATATATCCAGGAATAACACAAGCATTTTTCTTATCCGCACACCACTTATCAAATAGCTGTCGAGATAGCCCACTTTGGAGCCCACCCGGACTCGCCATCACCACCGACGGTCCAACGTCATTAAAATTCTCGATACTCTTCAAAGGCAATATGTGCTTGAAATCAAACGGGTTTGAGTTGGCAAATTGGTTCCTGATCCTCTCGTTCATGGAATTTATGTAGGTCTGGTAAACCGCCATGCATCTTTTCGCCAGTGGGGAGGCATAATAGATAGGAATGTTGTGGAGCTCTGGATGGTTCGACCAATACTCATCGAGGATCAAAAGAAGTTCTTGGGCACGGCCGAGAGCAAATGCGGGAATTAGGACTCGACCACCTTGGGAAACGGTGGAGTGGATAACATCGGCGAATCGCTTCTCTCTAATGTGTCGTGGTTGGTGGAGCTGAACGCCGTAGGTGGATTCAATGATGCAAATGTCAGGTGAAAATTGAGGAAGTTCGGCAGCACGGAGATGACGATCTTCTTCACGTGAGTAGTCTCCGGTGTAGAGGACTCTGACACCTGCAATGTCTACCATAAACATGGCAGCACCAAGCACGTGGCCAGCAGTGTAACACCAGAAACGGATACCGTTAACTTCTAAGGTCTGATGAAAGTCAATAACCTGCAAAGAGGGATTCTGTGTCAAATATGAACAGTAGACAATTAAGTTCCAGGTTGAAAATAAATTTTGTTTCCAGGAAACCACAATTCCAAAAGAATAATAACTTGACCACTGAATGAGGGCAACTAGCAGGGTGATTTTAATTTGTCAACACCAGTCGCCAGTGATATCAAATGAGGCCATTTTATTCCATTAAATAGAAACCAATTAACTTGCTATGTCCAATAAATTATTCCTACTGCCCAGATATTTGGTCTACAAGAACTGATGAGACCAAGGGACAAAAGGCGAGTGGTAGTCCCGTGATTAAGAGAGCTGTGATAAGTTTGTGTGTTAACTAGAACTCCCAGCCAAAACTGACCTCAGACAATAATGAAACAACCTGATTGAAGATGTCATACTAGTTAGGGTAGAGACAAGAGCAATTAATGCTCAAGATATTCCACATGCACATAGTTCATTATCAGCATTTTCCTGTAAAAAGTGGAGGTTATCATGCAACAAGTAGATAAAATGAAATAACTCATTAGGAAGTTGTAAGGACCAAATTCCGTAGTCTTAATTGTATTGGCAATTCCGTACGACAAAACACATTTTATATCGAGTTGTCATTTTATTATTTTTAATAAGCTAGTGAGTCTGTATAGGATTAGAAGATTAGAGTGGAAGGAATCATTATTATTTGAAATCGAGAGTGAGCGAATTGGATAAAAGGTGGTTGACTAAAGCAAGACGGATTTCAGTGAAGGCGGATCGATGGAGGAATCAATCTATTATCAATTGGCATTTACTGTTTTTGAAAAAATAAAGCAAAGTGAAAAGAGGTCCATATATGGACTTGTTATTTCCTACTTAGGTTTAGAGCTCAGCCTTATAAAAAGACGAGGACGGCAAAAGAAAAGGGTGAGCCAAACACTGCATATACACAGTCATAAGAAAAAGAAAAGGTGTGCAACGGCAGTAGAGAAAAGACTGAAGCAACAGGTTGTTCGCTATTCCAAAGGGGATTTTGATTAGGTTTTGGAAGATTTGTGGACTCAAGGCCGTTGACAATCAAGATCACTGGGTGCGGTGTACGAGTGACTCGGCAAGTGGTACTTAGAACGTTGTGAGGATTTACATCGTTTGGAGAGGTATATCTGTAACTGGACAATGTTTATAATGATTTGATTCATTCCCGTGATTTTTATCCATTATGGGGTTTTCAACGTATATCTTTGTGTTGTGGGATTAATTGCTTGCGTAGTTTTTCTGGTAGTATAACTTGTGATTCGCATTCATATTGTTAGGGTTTTTTAAGGATTGTTAAGGAACCCTGATTTTTCAATTGGTAACAGAGCGAACTGCTCTTTCCGTGAGGATTTATTTTCCTAGAGTAGATCTATCATGAGTATGAATATGAATCACATGTCCAGAATTTTTTCTATACTTGATATTGATAATTTTTGTAAGGTTGAGACTAATGAATCTAATGATTCCAAAAGTGATGATACATGTGATATAAAAGCTATGGGTTTGATTTTGAAAAAATTTAAACCTTCTTTGAAGAAAAATATTAATTTAGAATAAACCACCAAGTTAAAACAGTGTGAGAAAGAGAAAACCGATGCACTACATGAACTTGACTTGCTTAAACGCAACAATATGAATCTTGCAAATGATATGCATAACCTTTTTGAGACTAACAAACTTCTTGAATCAAAAGTAGCAAAATTGCAAGTTGAACTTGACAAGGCCGATACTATTTTTAAGAAATTGAATGCAAGTTCACAAGTGTTAGATGAAATTGTCTTCTCAAAAGGTGTCATCGGATAAAGGTGGACTTGGGTATAAAGTAAAAAAATCTTCAAAGTCAAAGGAAGGAGGAAAAATATTATTTGTCAAGCCGAATAGTAGTGTATTCACTCCTTCTATGGCCAACCAAGCCAGGTCCCCTGTTAAAGAAAACAATGTCAAACATGCTCGCACAAGGCCTCCTAAGGCAAAGATGCAAAGTGCAACGGTTCCAAAAACCAATACCAAGTGTGGTGAGAACATGATCAATTCTCCTATGGCAAAGAAGCAAATGGCAACAGAGGTAAACAGACATCCCAAGCGCAATGAAGTAAAATCTAAGGTCATTAATAATGGCAAGTCTCAAATTTTTACTCTTGTTGTTAAATTTGTTCTTACTTGTCATTACTGTGGTGTGGCTAGCCATATTAGACCACATTGTAGGAAGATGCATGAGTCATACACTTCACATGCACATGTAGCTTGTTCTTATAGTCATAATAATTTTGTGCCCACTTGCCATCATTGTGGACTTAGAGGCCAAATTCGTCCATACTGCTTTGCCCCTCATGGCTATCATAGGACTCCTCCCCGCTATGATAAAATGGATAATCATAGGGAATATTTTCAAGGGCCTAAACGTAAGATGCCTTCGCATCCTAATTTTACAAAGGTAAATTCAAAACCCATAACCAATAAAAAGACTCATATTGGAAAGGCCAAAACGAGACAGATTTGGGTTCGTAAAATTGATTTGGTTTCGGATGCTGATAATGACCTTAACTCTCTAGATGACTATAGTTCATCCGGAGAGATGGACCTTGCCTTTTGAGGCTGGGTCATTGTTCCATAACCTAGGTTTAATTGATCATACATGTCTCATTGCCTAGAGTTATGGAGTTTCATAGTTTTGTGTTTCTTTTGTTTCATCTAGTATTTGTTTTTTAGTTATTAAATAAAATATAAAAAAATGGATTTTGTTTTGGTTGTTTTATGAATTGGTGTGTAGATTGAGCATGATAGTCTTTGGTGCGTAGTTGAATATCATTGGATTTTATGAACATATTCATCCATATATTTGTTGCACTTCTTTCATGGTATGGTATTCTCACTGCAATTATGTTTGAATGTTAATAAATTATGAGCATTCGATATTATGTAAACTCATCCATGGCTATTGGTCAGTTTCTTAAATAGGGATCACTCTTCCCATATGCTTCGTTTTATCTTGTGTCTTCCTTGAGCCGTGACCACCTTTGTTTGGTTTCTGTTGATAGAGCCCTCGCTTATTCCAAAAAAAAACAAAAATATATATCTTGACTTTTGCTGATTCATTGAGTAACCGGACAATTGGGATGAGGTATTCTTCCTCTGAGTGTTCGCGACAAAAAATGGATAGATCTTGTGAAGGCACCCGTGTTGGACTATTTGCTTAGTAACCGGGCATTGGGTATAAGGTATTCTTACTCTCAATATTCGCGTCAAACAGCGGTGGGGTAAAAGTAAAAATATGGTTATGAATTTCTGTTGAATTACTTATTAAACAACCGCATGTTGTTGAGGGGGAGCTTGTGATTAATTATCCGTGGATTGTATGTTGTACCTAGATAGGTGTATCTTGTTGAGGGAGAGCCACTAGATAAACCTTAGCACTTGAGTATCTTGGTCCTATTTTGAGTTGCTGAATTTTTTGGTCATGGATGCACACACTTTTCTCACATGTCGATGATCAAGGTGTGTTGCATTCCTTCTACCTTGCATGGTTATATCATTAAGCAATGCCTTAAAATTTGGATGTCTTTTTCATCTCATCTCATGATATAATATTTGCGATAAAACTATCTCATGCTCGTATCTTCACATTTCTCATTCTCTTTTAGCATTTAGTTTAGTTTTATTTCTTTAGATTTTGCGTGTCTGTTAGTCCTTCATTCTGCTATTGAATTTAGTCATTATGCTATTTATGCTAGTATTCGTGCTTTGCTTACGGTTCTTATTTAGCTGCTTTTATTGATTGCTAATTGTTTAATTCTCTTTTATTCGCATTTATTGCTTTCCTATTTATCTTATTCACCCTTTGTCACTCTATGTCAAAAAGGGGGAGAATGTTGAAAGGGGGAGTAGGGCCTATTGTTCTAATGTGTTCGAATGTTGAGTTTTGTTTTGTAGTTGCTCTACAACTCGATCTTAATTCGTTAGTTTTTCATTGTAGTGTGTTTTGTCATGGAAGTGCTAAAGGGGGGAGATTGTAAGGATCAAATTCCATACTCTCAATTGTATTGGCAATTCCGTACGACAAAACACATTTTATATCGAGTTGTAATTTTATTATTTTTAATAAGCTAGAGAGTCTGTATAGGATTAGAGTGGAAGGAATCATTATTATTTGTAATCGAGAGTGAGCGTATTGGATAAAAGGTGGTTGACTACAGCAAGACGGATTTCAGTGAAGACGGATCGATGGAGGAATCAATCTATTATCAATCGGCATTTACTGTTTTTGTAAAAATAAAGCAACATGAAAAGAGGTCCATATATGGACTTGTTATTTCCTACTTAGGTTTAGAGCTCAGCCTTATAAAAAGACAAGGGCGGCACAAGAAAAGGGTGAGCCACACACTGCATATACACGGTCATAAGAAAAAGAAAAGGTGTGCAACAACAGTAGAGAAAAGACTGAAGCAACAGGTTGTTTGCGATTCCAAAGGGGATTTTGATTAGGTTTTGGAAGGCTTGTGGACTCAAGGCCGTTGGCAATCAAGATCACTGGGTGCGGTGTACGTGTGACTCGGCAGGTGGTACTTAGAACGTTGTGAGGATTTACATCATTTGGATAGGTATATCTGTAACTGCACAATGTTTATAGTGATTTGATTCCTTCCTGTGGTTTTTACCCATTCTGGGGTTTTCCACGTATATCTCTGTGTTGTGGGATTAATTGCTTGCGTAGTTTTTTCTAGTAGTATAACTTGTGATTCGCATTCATATTGTTAGGGTTTTTTAAGGATTGTTAAGGAACCCTGATTTTGCCGAAGTCCTATTCAAGAAGGTGGAAAAACACAGAAGATTTAATAGATATATAGGTAAATTTTCTGAATAAGATTTAGTAAATATGTCGTGCATTGGCGTGAAGCTATTTTCCATCTGAGGAACCCATTCAATACTATAGAGATTAGAGAGTTTCAATTGAGTAACAAAAATGTACTGCTGGCGCAGGAGCTCAAAACTAATCAACCTACCAATGTTTGGAAAAAAAAAAAAATGAGCTCACGAATGAGACTTGTCTTCTAGGGAGGAACAAATGCAATCTGTTCTTTGGAGGAATCAGTCTTTTTTCATAAGATTTGAAAAACCAACACAATCCACTGATTGCTAATACTTCTTAATTCTCAAGGGATAACAAAACAAATTGTCTACGCTAAATTCCTTAATAATGATCCCCTTTTTAATCGCACGCCATAAACATTTACCACAAGAATTGTTATTCAAATTATGAACCAAGACGAAAGTGAAAACAACATTTCCCGGAAAAAGATCCAAAAAAGAAAGGTAGTATTAAGCAAACATCAAGAATAAATAAACATACCTCAATTTTGTCCATAGAGCGAAGAATGTCTTGTTCATCATACAGCATATCTTCAACTGAAACTTTGCTCACTTTCACATAGTCAGACAACATCAACTTATAGATAGCCTTTGTTGCATGGGTCATAAACACTCTCCCTTTGAATGTTGTCTACCAAACAAAACCTAAAGGTTTTAGCATCTACAAGAAATGAAATAGCGCTGCCTGAGTAAAAGTGTACTAAAGAAAGAGACAAACCTTCTCCAAAAAGTAAGGAAGGGAAGCAGCATGATCCAAATGAAAGCTGCAACCAAGAAATAATATCATAGTATATAGCATAAACATCCAATAATCAGATGAAAAAATTGAAACAAAAAAAGCACCGTACTGATTAAGAATGTCAACAGTGATGGTGAAAGAGATTGATTCATAGCATAAAACTGAAGGCAAGGCATAGGCATACTAAAAGCCATTTAGAAAATACACTGATACGGCACCACAGAAACTATCCAAGAACTGAATTTTAGAACAGAACAAATCCATTGCAAAAAATAGCAAATGGCATTTAGAAAAGGCAACAGAAAACTTCTGTATGTGTCAACAAATGAACAATTTTGACTCATTGTAAACTTTTAGCTGGTGGACAAGATGCATCAAGCTCCCTATACATGTTTACAAGCAATATTTCTGCAATCCGATGCCTGCAAAAGGTCAGATGCTAACTTTTTAATGCAACTTGAACTCTTACAAAAATCTCATTCAACGCAGGGATTTCAAATTTCAATAGGGTTTCGATGGCCAGAAAGAATGAAGGGCAAGCCTGTATGAAGTATGAACCAAGGACTTTATACTCAATATTTTTATTTCCTAGTTTTCGCATTTGAGGAACCCCACCAAGGAAGGGCCACTTTGGACCCACTCCTGCAGTAACGCAAGATAATCTACGGATAAGTCCAGGTGTCGCCAGTGGGGTTGAAAATAACCTTGGACTGATTGGTTACCCTAGTGAGTTGCTTCACGTTCAACATTGTATTGACACATAAAGCATAAGAACTTTTATTTGGTCAGACAGAGCTTAAATGTGTCTTAACTGCACTAGCTTGGCAGCAGCTCAACAAGCGTTCAAGCAAGCGATACCTTTTGTCCTGCATTGCAATTTCAACAAACTCTATCTCGGAATAAATAAAAGCAGCAATTTACTAATCAAAATTCACAGAGTACACAGCCCAGGAGTAGACAGAAAGTGCTTTTCCAATAAAAACAAGAACAACAATCCGCAAGGTAAATCAGGTCGCACAAAATAAGCTGATTTGATACTAAATGGACAATAACAAAACAATCATAAGCAAGGAGATCATATCAAACATAGTATGTTAAATTAGTCTATAAAAGAACAAGAAGCAGGGGTACATACTGTGTAACAAGAAGCACATCAATGGTAGCAGGATCAATTTCGTCAAAGTATGGCAAAGCAGCCATCCCCGAGTAAGCAGGATGAATTCCACAGTCAAACTGTTGGAGGAGGCAAAACACAATCATATCAAAGATACACGAATACCCCAATCCTAGTGTGTGACTCTCACTCAAGAATCCCTTTCAACCCTGTCCACTCCTTGACTCAAATGAGTCAAAGGCTGTTTTATGCAAAATCTTTCGAAGGCTGTTTTATGTCTTCCAAATTTCGAACTATACCTTTATGAAACTTTACTCAAATTTATGCTCAGATTTAATTTCCCTTTAGAGTGCTTGGTAGTTGGTATCAAATAGTACAAGTTTAAGCAAGGTCCGGAGATGGTCTAAGCCTAGGTCACATAATTCTCAGTAGGACCCTCAACCCTATCTCTCAATCATCGTCGCTCTATGCTCCTGTTTTAATCCCCGCCTTACTGGATTTCAGTAATTCGAAAAGTTTTTGAAAGAAAAAGTTTCCACGCTCGCACTTCGTTTTTGCCCGCGCTCACGCAAGTGCAAGTACATTACGTGACTTGAGTCTCAACAACGAAACTCGATAACCGAGAGGTGGGAAAAAAAATTTGTAGATGAGAGTGAATTGCAATAAATACCAGAACTATTTTGCCTTTGTAGGACATGTAGACGCAGGAGCGACCCACTTCACTGCCAGCGCCTAAAGGGGTTATAATCAGCTGGTCCCCTTCCCTTGTTCCAGTCGAGGAATCACGCCTCTTCAGAGACGATTGGGGTTGTCCTGTTGAAGTCATTCTTCTTCTCTCTTTTAACCCAAATCACTTCCCCAGCTGTCAAGAAACAAGTCAATTAATTACTCCAGTTTCGAGGTCCAACAAACCCCTTTTTACAAGCTTTGTGAAACTAGAACAAGTAGGAATTTATGAACAAAAACTAGCAATAAAGGGTTTAGCTTGATTGAAAGAATCTAAGGTAATATACCTTCTAATTTCGTACGGAGTTTCTGAGCAGATATAGATATACAGAGAGAGAGAGAGAGAGAGAGAGAGAGAGAGAGAGAGAATGCAATGGGTAAAACCCTAACTTGAACGTCCTATGTTTCTACAAAATCCCCCGGAGAGAGAGACGCACCTTGTGCTCACAACTCAACTCATCCCATTTTCCTTGGCTTATTGGCATTTTTGGTCCCCAAAGTATTCAATTCGTTCCGTTTTGGTCCCCAACATATCAATTGCACAGATTTAGTCCCCAATGTTTTCAATTTGACTTTAAAGGGTCCCTAAAGCTAACGCCTTTCAATTCCAACTGAGGAGAAAGATTTAAAAAAAAAAATTAAATGTTCCAAATTTCAATCTATTTAAACCAATGGAAAGATTTTAGTTTTCTGATCATTTTATCCTAAATGGTCATAATTAAATTTTGATTCTAGGGCTCTCGTTGATTAGCTCTAAGGAAGTCGTAGAATCAAATATCTCTTAGGGCTAATTCACAAGAGCCATAAAGTCAAAATTTAATTATAACCATTTAGGATAAAATAATCAGAAAATTAAAATATTTTCACCCGTTCAAACGGATTGAAATTTGGAACACTTAATTTTTTTAAAAAAATATTTCCCCCCAGTTTGACGGGTAAGTGAAACGGCGTTAGCTTTAGGGACCCTTTAAAGTCAAATTGAAAACGTTGGGGACTAAATCTATGCAATTGATACGTGAGGGACCAAAATGGAACAGATTAAATACTTTGGGGACCAAAAATGTCAATAAGCCCATTTTCCTTTCTACGCATTTCTTTTTTTCTCTATCTATCCCTACTCATTACCACTTGAGACGCACCTTGTGCTCACAACTCAACTCATCCCATTTTCCTTTCTACACCTTTCTTTTTTTCTCTATCTCTCATTACTCATTACCACTCACTAGAGGCCGGGGCTCGAATTTTCAATATTTACGAAAATTTGATCAAATAATAAGTGGGAAACATTTTTACAAAAATATTATGAAAATCCAACTTGCATACGCATCGCATATTCTTCGACCTCTAGTATTAACCTACTGTGATAAATAAACAATAATTAAGTTCTCAAAAAATCAATCGAATTGTTATATACTGTAATAGCAATTAACATGTATATACATATCTATACATTACCATGCTAATAGCCACTATTTTGCTAACGTCGCTGCCGCCACCGATTTTGCCACGATCTAATACCTAAGTACTCTTCTATAAAATTTCGTAAATCAATCGTATTAGCTCTCACGGAGAATATCCATTTTGAACAATAGATGTCTATCTTTACTATTTGTTATAAAGTCAAAACCTGTCATTTGATAAAAAATATAGTGTTACTTACAAAATTTCCTAAACAATTTTCTTCTAATGTGATAATAAGCCACACAATATCGAATAAATAAATTTACTTATTACTTGTTATACATCTGTCACTTCATCAGTCATAGAACTCTCATGTTAACAATTTTCCTAAAGTTGAAATACTATTTTCTTATGAGACATTCCTACATAATAACAAAAAAAGATGAGCAGCATAGAATGATTATTTTTTTATAAGAAACTATCCGTTCACCAATGAGTAATTAAAGTATAAACGACGACAACAACTTTAATAAAGTTTGGCTTCGGAGATTGGTAAAATCAAATACAAAAAATGTTCTTAACATTTAATTTACTCAAATTACAACTACTAATATTTTTAATCCGACGGCAATAAGACATCCTTATACACAACATTTTTGGCATATACGCCTTCATGCCTTCGAATATTGCTATTCTTCACCAAAATTTTTGTGGTATTTTGCGATGTGCCTCTTGACAACACCACATACAATTGACCTTGGCTAAATATGTCTTCCGGGAGATAGATTCCCACGTGGGGGATCGTTTGTCCTTGTGCTTTGTTGATTGTTAAGGCAAAACTCAAACGAATAGAAACTGTCTTCAAGTCATCTCAAATGGAAGTTTCATATTCTCAGGGGTCTTCAGGGGAATCCGATGAAGGAAAGTTCTGGTACCTTTAAAAGCACCCGTTAATTAATATCTCTGCATCAATGAAATTACTTTTCAAAGCACGACAAAGTAGTCTTGTGCCATTGCATAGCCCATTTCTCGGATCGAGATTTCTTAAAAGAATAATAGGTGCACCTTCTTTCAATCTTAATTCATGCGGGGGTAATCTTCCGGGTGAAATAGAATTCAAAAACTCTTGCTGGTATAAATTGCGGGGGTCATTTTCCACTTTATCAAATGAGTAGTAAACCCTTTCTCGTCCAGAGAATTTCTGATTCACCCTCTTATTGAGATTCTCAGCATCTTCATTCGCTGGCCGGGTGAATCGAAGTTCTCTTCCAGTCAATTGTCCACCCAGTCAAGTGCAAAAAACACAGTAAAATCACGCAACGCACGCTGCTAGTGTGCTTCCTGCTTGCAAGGAAAGAAAGAAGAGCGACAAGGTTCAGTTCAGATTTGACTGTTTGAAGCATGGGAGCAGATTACCCAAAAAATCCCTGGGAACAATGAAAAAAAAAGATATCTCGGTAACGAAAACTATAGGGGGCTGTATTGGCGAGATCCAACGGTGAACAGCTGCCAAAAAGAAAAACCGCCTGAAAGTCCGAGGACCTTTAGTACTGTACTCTACCCCCGAACCAGCAGCCTTCGCGCCAAGCAAGACCGCCCTTGTCCCTTTCCTTTCTCCATTCCGCCTCCTTCTTTGCTTTGTTCCAATAGAGTCTAAGGCAAAGCAAAAGTGGTTCGTATGCCTTACTTTACCTACTTGACGAAAGGGAACGCACTTTGTTTCCGGGTTTATGGATTGGATTCAGTCAGCGTCACGACATAATCAAAAGGAAGGAGTGACGCTTTGGTTAACGGCGAACGCTTCCAAAGGCGACCCTCTCCTCGTTCCGCCCGCCCCCTTCTTCTTACCCTAAAAAATGGAGATTAATCTCCTTCCTTTTTTGAGAGAATCATGGTAAGGGCTGAAGATCGAGTTCATGCTTTTGGGCTTATGTATGGATTTCCCTATCGGTTAGTCATAGAAGGGGCAATTGACTTCCTCCCTTCATTCTTCTATTCAAGTGGGAGGAAAAAGACTTTCACGCTTTATGGTCTGAATTCAACGGATCTTAAATTATCCATTTCTGAGCTTCAAGCCTTGCAAGCTTTCGAAGTCTTGCATTCATTTCTGTCTCATTTTCAGGTAGAGTGTACCTAGCCCCTATAAGAACCCCCTGATCTGATGGGGGGAATTCCTATGAAAGAGGCTCACTTGGAAGGAGCGATATCTAGCAAGTCTTCCGTGAGTGAATGGTCTCATCCAGTTCACGAGTCAATCCTATCAGCCGCTCAGCCTACCTAATACTTAAGGACTAAGTTTCCTTTCTTCCTTCCTCAGGTCATGTGTAATAGCCGGAGGGCAGAATTCATATATGTCTGTCTGCAGTCCATATGTAGGTATGTCCAGCGGTCCAGCCAGCGTAGGCTACTCTTTTTCTGTTAGTTCATCCAGTCGGTTAGTTGATAGTTTGATCGAGGGCATGAAGGCTAAGGTACCCTAAAAAATGGAGATTTCTGTTAGTCCATCTCCGAATCGATTCCTATTTACTAGATCCATTGCTCCCTCCTTCGTGCTCCCGTCTTTCCCACTGCCGTCTCTTTCTGTTTGCTCCCAGAGGTGTTGGTTCAAATCCAGTTCGTGACATGGTCATCTCGATGAGAATAAGCCACCTGAGCTCTTGACTTACGTTTTTCCGCTCGGGAGCCGGGCCTCTTTAGATACCACCTTCACCTTCGGAGTAATCAAACCTCTATCAACCATGTACTCGGAATCAGCAACACAACTCTCAATATTAGGGAATACTTCTTCTATTAGTTTATCAATTGACCTGTCATTCTCCCATGGTATAACCATTGACGCAAGAACCTTCATCATTTCATCGTCAATGGGAGGTTCATTTCCATCACCTACACGAAGAATAAAATCTGAGAATTCGCGATCATTTACAGACCTCATATTTTGCTTCAAGTGAACGACTTGTACGTTTCTCCACAGCAACGACTTAGTAATGCTTGCATTAATGGTTTCTACCTTTGTGCCTTTTGGTACAACTAGGAGCACTTGGCAAAAATCACCGTCCAAAACCATAACCTTTCCTCCAAATGGCATTTCCACACCCATAATGTCCCTCAAAGTTCTATCTAGTGCTTCTATGGCCAAACGATTTGTCATTGTAGCTTCATCCCACAATATCACTGACGCACGACGTATTAGTTCAGCCAAATGAGATTGCTTACTGATGGAACACACAGAAGATCAATCTGGATTTTAGGGGATCTTGAATGTGCAGTTCTTCCACCAGGCATCAAGGTAGCTGTTATACCTGATGATGTTGTTGCGCGAGCAATATGACCTTGGCTCTTTAATGACGCTAATATAGCACAATACAAAAATGTCTTTTCCTGTACCTCCTGGACCGTCAACGAAGTAGGTGGCATTTTCTTTACGTTCGATAGTTCCAATAATTGCATGAAAAACAAAGGCTTGATCCCTATTTAGTGCAGAAATATAATTCAAATCTTGCTGAGAAACGGAGATAGAAAGCTCATCTTGTATTATATTTGGAACTGCAGAGCTATCTTCATAACCCGGATTGAAACTTGGAAGGTCATAATCAGATATTGTTCTATTATGTTGGGAAATCAAGTCATTTAACTCTCTCAGTAATCTATTAATAAGATAAGAGCTATTGGTAGAAGTCAAAGAAGGGTAGTCTTCACTCATAAATACATGAAAACCATTCCATAAGCTACGAACACCCGTTGGCTCACAGTAAACCAATATAGACACAAACATTCTTCGTAGAGCGGATGGCATGCGAGTGATAGATGCCTCAACTAGACATTGTCGTATGCTATTATCACACTCCAATAAACCTCATTGTTCATCTACAAGTTGGAATGTCAAGCACTCAACTCCATCAACTACTAAGATATCCTCCCATGATTGTGGCGCCCTTACATGATTAAGTAGAATGCGCAGGTAGAACAAATCCCCTTGAAGAGGTGAAACTATATAAATTCTCCCAATAACTTTGTTATAGCCACCCTTTTCGTCCAAATTTTTGGTCCACGATTCCATCTGTAATGTTGCGGAAACTCATTATATAAGTAGCAATTTTCCCCATTATTTTCAGCATTTGTCTTAAACAACTCAGTAAGCATTGTCCTAGCGCACCTTTCATTAGACAAAACATCATGAATACTTTAGTAACAATAGAACGTGACTTGTTGCTTAATTGGTAGATGTATTTGTAAGAGCTCCACGAATGGATACATCCGAGTCATAGGAAACTTGAATATCTTCCATACTGCTTCAGGAGGACAAACCCATCTTGCATCTATAAAGTGTTGTATCTCATCATAGTTTGGGGCTCGACACACTTCAAGAGATACTCAATTAGGACCCTTGTACACAAACTTGCATGTACAAATACTTCACACTGATAATACTGCTACAAATTTCAACATTGATGTGGCAATTATACTTTAGAATGAGCCAAGGATTGTAAGGTATGACCCAACTGTTGTCAATTGCAGTTCTCTCACCATTGTTTGAAGGTCTTGGCAGTCGTCTTCGATAGACTAGATAGGAATTATCACCTATAGTGGTGACATTTGCAAATTTTTTGGGGAATTTCTTTTTGCACACTCCATTTTCATACAAAGACAATTGGTATTGTACGAACCATATGGAGCAGGTATTATATGATTCACCATAGCATTATAAAGTTTGGGTTCTGTTTCTTTATCTGGGATCTCAGCTCTGACAACACTATCGTAATTATCAAGAGTTTTTCGCTTGTCATTCTTATCTAGGATCAGAAGAATATGCGCATGGGGTAATCCTCTCTTTTGGTTCTCAATAACATAAACATACGTTGTTACTTTACCCAAAACATGTTTGTGAAGAATGTCATCCTTAAACTCTTCAAATTTAGACATGAACACTCTAGCAACTAAATCAGGACGATCACTTGGGGCTTGTCTGAGCAACAACTCATTACGGATTTCAGACCAATTACCATTGCATGTCATGGTGAGAAAAAGATCTGGTTTACCATACTTTTGAACCAAAGCCATGGTATCTTAATATCGTTGATACATGTCACGGGGACAGCCAACGAATGATGATGCTAATATGGTCCTTTGTTGTCCGACATCACCTAAGTTTATTCTCCCAATAATGTGTTAGTGTTTTAACGTATCGAAGATATGTAAGTACAGATAATTGCAATAACATTTATCATTTTGTACCTGCATGCCTTATACCCATGTGTACAGAATCTTGTAGCCCATCATACAATTCTGCTCGGATTTCCTTTTGATGAGTACACATCCACCTAAGTTTGTGGGACTCAATTTATACGTAATTATCCACAATGTATTGTTGCAGGAGATGCCCACCACGAAGAAAGAGCGATTGATCATTCAGACGAATCTAATATTTAAGAAGACGCGAACGCAACGTAAAAATTATATTCACGGTGCAAGATGAGTTGTTTGAAACTTGAGTTAAATTAATAAGGAATTTTAAATTACCTACAATATGTATGCATAGAAATCCTGACATGTACAATTTGTTCCATCTTCATTGTGGCTATTAACATCTCATCCATATGTCCCGTACAGTAAAAGTAAGGGATATTGCAATGGATCATAGAATCCAATAATATCTTGAATATTGAGGAGGTGACTACTAATACATTGAACAACTATATCTCTCCCATTTATCAGTCCAGCATCATCTCCACCGATTACAATTGCTGCCACTTTGGATGCCGTTGGAAGATTGTACTAACGACAATCAGGTGGCTGCTCTCTAATGATTAAATTGCAATCTTGAATATCTGAACGTTGTGCCATTTGACGAAATGTATGCACAAACGGATTTTGAGCATCTAAGATATTCTTCATCTTTTCAATAATGTGTTGCCGTAATCTGTTTGACTCCTCCATTCGATTTTCAACTTCATGATCAATGTCATATATGTACAGTTGTAAAAATTGTGGCCTTTGATCTGAATATGGTAGCAAACTTCCAATCCTATGGTATATTGTGCCTTGAGCACGAAAAGTATACACGCCTGTTGATCCTCAAGCCAATTGTTCATCGACATGGACACCCATCGAAGTGAAAGAGAAAACATGATTATATTTGAAAATAATTCGATAAGCTCAACTTGAGCTGTTATGGATGGTAGTTTTGTTTTTCCAAATTTACAACACAGTTCAGTTGTCTCATGGTGGAATAGGCATGCACCACAATGCTGACACTAGTAGGTTATGGTAGTTGTGATCGGGGTACACCGTGAGATACGTGAAAATCTCTTGCACAATTATATGTTGTTTGCGAGTACTATATGACCGTGTAGCCCTTTCCACGCGGGTGATTCCATTGTCATCCTCTAATTGAATATTTAAAAATAGCAGTTAGTGTTATGATTGTAGTATAATTAGTATTGGAAGTTTATAAATATAACTGTGAATTTACTACATGTAACTTGTTTTTAAGTAAATAATGTTCGGACAAAAATGCCCTTATAAAAATGGACAAAAATACCCCTACTTTTATTACATACAACCACAAATATATAATCACATCCAAAACACATACACCCCATAACCCACATTTCCCTCCATTTTTTTCCATCTTCTTCTAGGGGAAATCTTATTGCTTCTGGTTCTTCTGGTTCCGTTCCAGGCCGCCACCATTATTGAGCTCCCACCTCCCACCATAAACCCAGTCAACATCTGCCTCCTAACTCTCAATGGAAACCTCCATTGCTTCCTCTCCCTCCATTGGTAAAGAAGAAGTCTTTGACTAAACAAATGAGAGTAATGTGCATTTTGATTGGGAATTGGAAGGTTGTGCAATGGAAATGGAAGTTGACAAAAAGAAGAAGCCATGGATGTTGTACTTTCGGAGCTGAAATCACAGCAAGAGGTAACTCATCACTCCTCCATGTTTAGCATGGTTTTGTCCCGACATTGTCATATTCTAAAACTTGAAATTACGCCACAATTTCAAAATCTAGAGTTTGAAAATTGAAAACAATATCATATTCTAAAACGCGAAATTTTGCCAAACTTTCAATCTCTAGAGTTCGAAAATTGTTGAGAGTAATCACTCCTCCATTATAAAACTTAAAATTAGGCCAACATTTCAAACTCTAGAGTTTGAAAATTGAGGATAATATCATATTTCTAAAACTTGCAATTTTGCCAAAATTTCAAACTCTAGAGTTTGAATATTGTATACAATAATCATTCATACATTTTTATGTAGATATTCAACAAACTAACTTTTGCACATATGATGCAGACATTCAGCAAAAAATAATGGAGCAGTTGAAGGAGTTTACCCAACCAAACTCCACTTCCCTCTCACAACTTAAGTGGTAGGCCGACGTACGTGGTCTAAATCCCACAACAGAAGAAATACCAAAGAGTACTAGCATTTCTAGGTTTGAGTGCGTTTGATCCTCTATGGAAAATTCAAATCCAAAAAAAATTGATAATGGAAAAGGATTAGTTGCAGAAAAACGTCATACTTCCCCGTACATGAAATTGTGCCCGATGGGAATTAGAAAGTACATTGCCGAAATAAAGGATGTCAAGGGGGATGGAAATTGTAGGTATCGAGCGATATCAGTTGGGTTGGGTAATAATGAAGAGGGGTGGTTGAACATTAGAAAGATATTGATGATAAAGTTGAATCATTATCCTTCACTCTACGAGGGGATGTGCGGCTCTATAGAGATGGCAACAGAGTTGTGGGATAGATTAAACTACAATAAAAGTCCCGCTCCAAAGGATAAGTGGATGATCATGCCAGACATGAGCCACCTCATAGTATCTGTTTTTCACGTGGTGTTCATCTTCTTATCGAATCACCAATGCCTTACTCCTCCCACTACGATATCCGCCCCTTCCCCTTGGAGAGAGACGTTTGATTGCGCTCGAACACGTTCAAGGCGATCACTTTGTAATGGTATATTTGCGACCAAATTCCCCCATCCCACCTATTGCAAGGAATTGGTATAAACATCACAAAGAAATTCCAGATGGATGGGATACACATTATTCAAAGCATATCGAAGAGTTTCAAAAGATTGTAGGCACCAATGTGGCAAGTGCAGAGATATTCGAAATATACTAGTTTGCTATAATTTATATATTTCAGATTATGTAGTTCAATTTCTAGAATTTGAAATACTGGCATTAGTTCATACTCTAGAGTTTCAACTTTACAAGGATTTTCATATTCTAATGTATGATATTGATGTAATATTTCAAGTTCTCGAAATTGAAGTGCTTGCATAGACTAGGTTGGTATAATTTAATTTATGCATTTCAGATTCGTAGTTTAATTTCTAGAATTGGTTATGTTGGCATAATTTCATACTCTAGAGTTTTAAAGTTACCAAGATTTTCATATTCTAATGTAAGAACTGGGTGGGTTTCAGAAAACAAAGAGCAGAGGTTTTCAAAATTTTGGCCGAAGTACTTGGTTGGAGTAGGGAAGGATAATTTTGGAAGTTCATAGCTATTTTGAGGTTGTATGGTAGCAGATTTTTGTAAGATTTGTGGTTTAAGTTAGCAAAAGGCTACATGCAGTAAATTCGCAGTTGCATTTATTCACTCCCTTAGTATTTTTAGAGATGTGAACAATAATATTTCGTGTATTAAAAGAGAAAACCTATGGTCAAAGAAACAATGCATCATTTTTTTTAAATTAAAAAATCTTTAGAAATAATTTATGTGCGCATACCTTCTACAAAATTTTGGAAGCTTTGTTCATCTCTACGATTAGTTGTGCTACCACTTGAATTGCCATGCTCGTACGTTGCATGATTAGGTGTGAAATGGGACAAAGGTGTCAAATGTGTTCAATGCCGTACTCGTGCTGTAATAGTGTTGTCATGCATGTAAGATAGGAATAAAAGTTAGTTTGGAATTTAATTTAAGAGTATTTGGTTGACAATATTTTATTTTTTTGTTAATACCTTCATTTGGTATAGACGTAGTCTCATGAAATACGTTTGAGGTTCCTTCTTATGGTATTATAGGCAAACGTGTATTTCAAGGATGTTAGGTAGCATGTGTTTGTTGATGACCACTTGTCATTTCCATTGTGTTGAGACCTTTGGATATGTAACACATTCGAGGTTTTTTTTATGCCAAATATTCGATATGGTTAAGACATGGAAACATGACAAATTGAAACATGAAAATACCCTAAGATACCTGATGGAGGGTGATGCCTTGATGATCGAACTCGTCTTGGGACATTATTGAGAAAGTTCAACGTGTATCCTCCTGTTTGAAGTATGCAAGTTATCAGTAAGATTTAGGAGTTTATTTGGCATTTAAAATTGAGAAAAATAACTATAATATTTTATTTATGAACGTGGGTGGTGTCATCAGTTGTAGTTTGATCATCGTCGTACCAATCGTTGTTGACGTTGCTCATTGCTTAAAGCAGCTCGTCTTTCTCTAGCTTTGTTACGCCATCTCAATCTGTGTTGATCATGAGTAGGTGGAGTGGGTTGTTCTGTACGATTAGTTGACCTTCTCTGTGGTACTGATCAGTAGTAATATTTTGCGTAGATGTCTGTCTTTCTTGCACAGCTTGTTGAGGATTGAGACGTTGTCGACGGCATCGTTGGCTGTTGCGATTTTGTTCTCTTACATGTTGTAGCCATTCTATAGATATTTGCTCTAATCTATCTCGTGTTTCCCCCTCCATTGTGGTGTCCCTTATAAGCATTGAAAGTGTTACAACAACAATCTATTCTAATAAGCACGAAGCTACAAATTGGCTCTAACTTTTCTATGCATTCAAATGCCCATAAAGCACTATAAGCAATGCACTCCCGAGCAAAGTTTCAAAACCATCACCAAACCACCATTCTAACGGAACCCAACTCGCTCAAAATGAAACCCATCACAACATTTATTTTTTGTTTTTTTTTGTAACCCATCACCAAACCACCATTCCAACGGCTGCTCCGTACTAGTTTAATGGAAGGGAGAAAAAGAAGCATGTGTAAGAGGTAAAACAAACATTTTATATCAAAAAGAAGCATCTATAAGAGACAAAATAAAAAAAACTTGCATAATTTCTTTCCGTTTAATGTTTGATCGATAGTTGCTGGTGTAATTCTTTCCACGGTGGGAGCCAAAAGTAGACATACTACTTTGCACCAAAAAAAGTGAACAGATTTACAGTCGGATCCTTTGAAGCAATTACAGACTTTGATTTTCAAAGTGGAAGTTAAATATTCATTTTCCTTTGAACTAAAATTATGAAGATGCCGAGTCACATCCGTAGGACCGACTGCGCAAAGAAGGGAAAAATAGAAGAAGGAAATAAACAGAGAAATTAGACATTATCAGTTTTGTATATTTTTTTTCATCCCACACTTCTATACTTCAATTATCCATAAAGAAGGGGGCAAAAAAGAAGGAAATAAACATAGAGAAATTAGACATTATCTTCTTTTTTTTTAATCATTTGAACTGCAGAGTCTATTCTTAATGTAGTAAAATGATATATAAAAAGCAATGACATCAGATAAAGTAGAAACTAAAGTACATGTGCAACTTGTGGTTTGTATGCCAAATTAGTCGGTTTTGATGGCAGTGGGAGGTGAAATCACCTACACGCAATAAAATAAAATTAGATTAGAGCATAGAGAAGTTCACTGATATTGCAGGTTGTGAATGTGACGTATGTGTAAGGTTAAAGGGAGAAGAACAGAGAAAAAGAAAGAGAAAGGTATGTAGTCTATGTTGTTGGATGGCACGTAGTGGGGGTAACTGTTTTTGGGCAGTTTATTTTTTTGTGTTGAAATGTCCAATGTATCCTCATAGATAATTGTTTTGTGTTGTTTGGGTTTTTTTTAAGAGGGCAGTAATGGGCAAGAAAAATACATGACAGAGCTTCAAAAAGGGAGACACCAAAGGGCTGCTCTCCCTTTATATATTATTACTTCTAGATTAGTAGGGATGAAACTACTCAGCTGCACAGTTTCGCCACTACAAATCTAGAAATGATACTTATCAATATTTGTTGGAGCTAATTTTTTACAGGACCCCATAAAACAATATTTTAAAATTTATTGGTATTTTTTTTGATTTTTGTGAGACCCGAAATGGGCCCCCACGTAAGATGTAGTGTAACATGTAATGTAACTATGTAGTGTATGTAGCATCTCTCTTGTAGCTTCAAAAAGGGAGATATCAAAGGGGTGCTCTCCCTTTATATATTAGAATAGATTACATCAAAAATAACTTTCAAAAATGCAAACCAAACATTGTGAGTGTCTATAAAAAATCTACTCTACTCTACTTATAAAAATGTGAAGTCATATCCTTCCAAAAATACCCCCAAATCTATGTCAACAACCGCTGCCTCCTACACCTTCACCATGTTCCAACTATTGCATTGCATCCCTCAAAAAATGCATTCCCCTACCATTTACAGTGTTCTCTTGAAGCAGACGACAATTGTTGCATCTCTCACAACTCTCCCAACCATTTGAAGAGCCTCACGAATATCCTCCTTCCTCTCAACTCTCCGATAGTTGAGAGTTCCCTAGAATTAGCCTCTTGATTCTCCTCTGTTTTCATTCCAAGACTAAATTCTGGGGAAGAGAATGCCAAAAGTCATCCAGTCGATTGGTTTCGAAATTAAAAAGTTCACTTCGGTAGGATCCACTGGTAAGTTTCCGAAAAAATGTGTATTGCTCTCTCTCTCTCTCTCTCTCTCTCTCTCTCTCTCTCTCTCACACTCACTTTTCTTGCTTATATGTTTAATATCATGCGCAAGAGTGAGAAAGGGTGTGATAAAAAAGGGGAGCCCTTTCTCACAAAATCTCACCATTTTTGGTGAGAATGGGTGAGAAATGGGAGAAGCCAATTAAAACATTTCATTTTTGTACTTTTCTCACCAAAATAGTCAATCCAAGTGAATGCTTTGGCTAGAAACCAAAACACTTTCTTCTCTTTTCTCTTGAAATCACTCCATCCAAAGGGAGGCGTTTGATGAATTGCTCCTGTTGCCCTTCCATTTTTCCACCAAGCGATATTCGTGAGAAAAGTTCATGGAATCCATTATTCCACTAAGAGATATTCGTGAGAAAATTTCATGGAATATATAGAGTGGATGTTTGAAACTGGGAATATGCAGAGTGTATATCCAACTCGGATTAAAAAAGGAACTAATACTGTAAATGGAATATACGGTTAATATCCAGGCTTATTATAACAATTGCAAAGAAAATTTAGCCAAACATATTGAACCTTTACTTAATGGATATCCAGTTTTCCAAAGGATACTGGGCAGTTCAATGTCAAATTAGAGGGTAACTTTTCATCACTTTAATGCTTTGTCGGAAACCTCTCTTTTGGTGGTGCTTTAACTCCAGGATCTAGCAAGAAGTTGTTGAGTTTGAAAATTCATCTTCCCATTTATTTGTTCAATTTCTGGACAGTATTGTTCAATTAGTTATAGTTGTGGATACACTTTGTTACTGAATTGAAGAAGCCCTTGATTTCCATACTGCCTCTACTTATATTAGAGTATGGTTCAATTAGTTTCAGTTGTCGCGATACCAAGAGCTTCCAATGGGCAAGGTACCACTAAGTTCGTTTTTAGCAAGTTCCAATCTGACCAAATTTTGGCAGTTCCCTAGACTTGAAGGAATGCTGCCTTGAATATTATTTCCTTCAAGATTGAAGTTGATCAACATACTCAAGTTTCCCAAAGAGGAAGGAATATTTCCAAGTAATTTGTTGTCAGATAGGTTGTGAAGGTAATGTAGATTTCCAATATCATTTAGGTTATTGCCACTGAATTGGTTTCCACCCATATTTATAGTCTCCCCATATTTATAGTCTCCAAGTGAATTAGATTCCCTAAACATAAAACAACACCCCTAAGTTGTTTCCATCCACTGCCAATTCTCTAAGCTGGTCGCATTGATCAACGAGGAGAAGAAATGCCAGTGGTAACTTTTTTGTTTCCTAAATGATTTAGGGACACGACTGTCCGGTGAAGACTAGGCATCTACCCAAAAATCAGCAATTTCCCATAACAAAGATATTCACCAAACTTGATACATTGGCTAATGACCCTAGAATGGATCCAGTAAACCTATTATAACCAATAGCAAGTGCCCGGAGATTTGGCAAACTGGTGCCCAAATCCATGGGAAGACTCCCTTCAATATCATTATATCATGCATGCAAGTCTGCTATAGAAGAAAGGTTGAAAATAGTGGCAGGAATACTATTAGACAGCCTGTTGTAACCCAGTCAAATGAATGATAAATTTTTTAGTGTACCTAAAGTCTCAGGGATACTTCCATTGAGGTTATTATATGATAAACGAATCCAAGTAAGCAAAGATAAGTTCCCTAAGGAAGGCGGGATAGAACCCCTGGAATCATTGGAGTCCAAAATTAGTACCTACAGCCTTGACAAGAATCCAAGCTAAACATGACTGTTACAACTATACTTATTATTGTCATTATCTTTTTTTATGCTTCACTATGGTTGAAAGTATAGTCTAGTTATGCAATTTTATGGGTGGAATTAGTCTATACTCTATAGAAAACATTTATTCATCCTTACGTGAGGGTTTCAATTCTGTTGGACTTCAGGAGTCCATTCTTGATAATCCCATAATTCCATGGTGGTTTTTTTCTTCCCAATTTTCATTGTTAGATTTGTCTCACATCGCTCATCTAAGCCACCCAAGCTTGGTTAATAAAATCTAGAGGTTACTCCACCTATTGCTAATTGGTTTTAGGTTGGAACCCTCCAAGAAATCTAATATGGTATCAAAGCTAGGTCTTAGGTGGCCTCACCTCTCGTGGGAAAGTCTCTGTCGCCCGAGTCAGTCAGTCAGCTCCTAGTCAGTCACCTTCACGTGCATCCGGGCTGCATGTGAGGGGGAGTGTTAGACTTGTTTCACATCGCTCATCTCAGCCATCCAAGCTTGGTTAGTAAAATCTAGAGGCTATTCCATCTATTGCCAATTGATTTTAGGTTGGAATCCTCTAGGAAATCTAACATTCATTAAGAAAGCATTCTCATGGAGATATGCTTATGGGAAACTTTCTGAAGTTAATATTAGCCAATTGAGTTTTGCATTTGTCTTTTTTATGATGTTAACTATACAAATGTTCTCATATTCTAAAAGTAGACAATCATGTGAACCCTGAATGGTCTAGGCCATAGTTTCTAATTCACATAGACAAGATTAGTTTCTAATGGCTAACAAAAAACGTAGAGAATTCCATGGATTCATATCACGTTGATTCATTCGATCATAATAATTTGTTTTTGGCATTGGTACGTTGTGGAAATTTAGTTCAATTTACTTTTAAAATGCCTTGAATTCATTGTACCACTAAGGAGTGTTATAGAACTTGTATAGGAAAATAGGTTTGTTTGCATTTGCATTTTTAAGGAGTAAAAAGAACTTTAATCAGGGTATCCTATTCACCTTTTTCACTCTTCTGTACTGATTAACTAATGGATAACAAGACTAATAATGTATCTTCATGCATGAACCGAATGCGTGGGAGGAGATTTAGGAGTTAAGGTTGTGTCTCTCTTTAAATATTATAGTATTTCATTTGTTGTGTTCATCATTTCTTTAAGTGAATTCAAGGATTGTGGTAATATGAGTAAGTATTCCGTATAGACCATCGATGACGTTGCTCAATGCTCATTTGAAATTGGATCTTTCAATAGTTATTGGTCTTCATATTATTCAAAGTTTCAAACTTTGTTTTCATAAAATAGAATGGCTTCCACAAACACTTTGTAGTTTCTTAAGATTAAGAAAAGTTTTAGTTGTCAATGAAGAATATGTTGATCAAAGGTAGAAAGATGTAGTCAACAATGTTGGAGATGAAGTTGTTCAACATGCGACAGTCGTGCTTCTTAAACCATTGGGAGTTTTAATTGAACCGATAGGTACTTCACGGGAAGAGGTGTTATTTGGGTGTTACCGTGTTACCTATTGACTAATTCATTGAGTTGGAAATATCATGTTCACTCTGTTAATGATGTTTTTGATATTGCTTTGGGTTTTTAGATATGTTTTCGCAATAATAGATCAACTCAACTTAGTTCTTATGAATTTAACAGGTTTAACTTTCAGCGTAGCTTTCCATTTATGTTTAACTTCTAGCATAGCTTTCCATTGTGAATACTCTCTCTCTCTCTGTTTCTAACTAGAAAATCTACTTGTTATAACTGGTGATTTATAACAAAGAGCTTTTCATTAGTGTCTAACTAGAAAGCCTACTTGTAACGTGGCTATAGCTGGGGCCTTTCTCTTCTATTTTCCTCCCTTGGCTTGGTAAGAGGGTGGTGCGTCTTTCCTACATTACTACTATTAAGTGCTTTACAGAATTAAGAGTTATAACTGGTGATTTAGTGTTTGTAGAACGAAGAGTCTCGATTGAAAATTTCGAAAGGATTCTTATTTTCCATTCAGAACAGAATATCTTATGGGTCTAGAACATGACCTCACTATGCCCAAATTGTCAGAGTTGAGTCAGTTGACTACTCTAGCCAATGCGGAGGGAACTTTCTCTTATTAGTTGTACGTACTAATTAGAGGTTCTAAGAACCACTTTCCAGGTTTTCAATTCCCATTGTGATACTTTATTGAGTAGTCAGTTGGACACATTGTGGACGTGGTTTTCTGAACCCATGAACTAGGTAGCATCCTTGTGGGGTTGGAGTAATTTGATACACCATAATAAAAACAAGTCAGTTTCCCCCCATCAGTTTCACATCTGAATACTATTTGGATTCTGTTTATTCGTATTTTATATCATGCATTATCCATGTCATTCTGTTATCTTATGTTTGTATATTTGATTTTGCTCATTTGTTGGTAACAAAAAAAGAGAGGAAAAAACAGGGAAAGAAAACTTAGTAAGAGAAGCCATAATTTCCCATTTTATTTAGCTAGGATTAGATACATGGTCTTCCAGTTTAACCTATTTCCTGAGTGTGTTTTGTCCTCCTATTCTCAACTTAGTAATGTTGATAATGGTTATGTTGTCATTCTCAATTCTATTGGAGATGGAATTTGGCTTTCATGTGAAGAAATTGATTACATCCTGCAACCTATCCAATCTATAGGTCGTAGTTTTATCCAGCACAAAAAGATGGTTTAGTGGAGATCTCTTTCAAATCGGAAGATACCACTTCCTTGGTCTTTGCCACAGGAAGAAACCTGATAGAAAAAAGGATCTCAATCAAGTCCTTTACTTCTGCCAAACCAGTTTAGCTAGATGTTGTTTTTGTTCTTGAATCGAGGTTTTGGTATTAATGAAATTTGAGATCTTCGGAAAGGTGCAATTAACTTATACGAATTAGTAGCAAAATGGAATAAGCTATTCCCTCGACTAGAGTTTGAAGCATGATGTGTATGATTAATACATTTGTTACCTCACTAATTACAAGGGGTTTTTTTTTCTTGTTTTTTTTTTTTTTGTGAAGTGGCTAATTACAAGTGGGCCCTAACTTGGTTGGTGCTTCCTTTCGCAGGTCTTGTGCATCATACTTTTGCATAATGGATAATGCTCCGTTTTGATGTGACGTCCTGAAGTTGGCATCTTACTTCATTGATCAAAGGGGTTCAAATTTTCTATAGGCCCTTGTTTACTGATTTATAGTGACAATGTGTACTAATTTATCCATAGAGTACATATGGTATGAAAATAATCTTCTCGTTGAACTGTTTCTTTTGTTAATAAAGTTCTTGTCTTTTCTAGGTTACACTGAGATTATGGAAATAAATATTTTTGCATTTATTGCTACTGCATTGTTCATTCTAATTCCTACAGGCTTTTCTATGTATCATTTACTAATTCCTACAGCTTTTGTACTTCTCATTTACGTAAAAATAGTCAGTCAAAATGTTTAAAAATTCCTATTCATTAAAAAAAATTTGAATGAAACGTGACTTCTGAGTTCTTATCAATGATTGAAGAAAGAAAATGAAAAGAATTCCAATTTCCTGTCAAAATTAAACTTCATTTAGAACTTGTATGCATTTATATTTATGCCCAACACACTGTGTATATTTGGTTATTTTTTATGCCAAAACTAATTACCGATTGAGATTTTACAAATGGTTTTTCTTGGATAATTAAAATATACTTGGAGCATTGGATCTTTGAAGTCGTTCCTAGGTTATGATAATGCACTAAAGTTAAATATTCAATTTTATTTGATACTTTAATTGCATAGTTTATAATGCTATTTGGTAGTAACATTTTGATCACATCCACCCAAAAAAAATAGTTTCAGGATTAGTCTCACAAAATAAAATCCCTTTCGATTGCATGTGCACATTTACTAGTTGAATAAAAAAATTAATAGTGTTGTGTTTATTTCTCTAAAAACCTATGCAGGGGAGAACTCTAAAAGCTGGAGTACTTATTTGGTTATTTTTATGCCAAAACTAACTACAGATTGAGATTTTGCAAATAGTTTTTATTGGATAATTATAACATGGGGAAAATGACGATCAAAGATGTGTTTTGATAATTAATATATGCCAAGTTAATGCTGAAAATGTCCTTAGCGAGTATTAATTATCAAAAAACGTCGTGGGCCATCATTTTCCCATGCTATTTGGTAGTAACATTTTGATCACATCCACCCAAAAAAAAGAGTTTCAAGATTCGTCTCACAAAATAAAATCCCTCATGTTTAAAAGTTGAATAAAAAAATTAATAGTGTTGTGTTTATTTCTCTAGAAACCTTCACGCTGATTAATATAAGAACCTGTATTACCAAAAAAAAGGTTCAACAATTTTTTTTTAGAAACCTTTTTTTTATTACCAAAAAAAAATAAATTGTTGAACCTTTAATCTTTCCAAACTATGACGGTGGCAACAAAAATTGTGTTATTACTCCGTACTATTAATTAGAGAAAAACTTTAACCATTCCCGCTAATGTTCGAATTCCCCAAATAAAGCATTCTTTAATGTCAAATATTAAAACTACAATCGATTAGAGCATCTCATCTCTCTCAACCCTATCTCTCTCTTCCTCTCTCTCGATCCTAGCCACCACAACCTCGATCTTCTCCCTTCCCCTCCCCTCCGTGGGTTCCATACCCGTGTGCGGCGGCAGAAGGGGGAAGCCATGGTACTTCCGACTTTCTTTCTTTATTATTTTTTATTTTTTTCCTTCCGTCTCTCCAGATTTACAACTTGTCGTCTGATCTGTAAGAGTTTTATCTCTCATTCTACAAAGTTTTGTCTCTCGTTCAACGAGAGTTATTAATTTCGTCTTTGGATGAATTTTGTTTACAGATCGGACTATACTTCAACGTTCTATCCCTACACAACATTTTTGGCGAGGCAACCCATGGCGGCTTGACAGATTTGTAGTTCTTGGAAGTTTATGGTCCATTCATACTTGAGTGGAGTGCATCTGATCGTCTGGGTATTTAGTGTCTTTTGTCCATAACTTTGCACTTTTTCTCGTTTGAGACTCCTAATTAGATATTAGGCAATTTAAAAGTGTCGCTCTTGCGTTAGGTTATGTCTGGGTTATGATAAAAGACATTGATTGCCTTGTGATTTACTTGTTTTGTATTTATTAGACGATTAGTTTGGCTTTGTCCAAGTTCGTTCTAATGATCTCTGTTTTGTAAGGGTCGCTAGGCATTTATCAATATAATCTTTTCACTTATGACCAAAAAAAAAGATGTTAGCTTTGACATTACTTTCTAATTTCTATCATCTGTGGATGATAATTTTATATGATAGGTACGTAAATATTGTAACTTTTGCAACATTTTGTTTTTCCTTATGTCGTCAAAAAAACATTAAAAAAAAACACTTCAGATCTTTTATTTTATTAAAGTGGAGTATGGTACTTTTATCACTTGAAAAAAAAAAAAAAAAAGTTCGTATATAGTTCCCTACATAAAAGAAACCCTTATTTCCATCCTAAAAGTGGACTATGGACCTATGGTACTTTATAAAAATTAAATAAAAGTGAAGTGTGAAACTATTTGAAATTAGGATATCCAACGTTTTTTTAACCTTATTTGGAGTTGTAAAAATCATGTTTGTCCAATAAACTACATGATCCAAGAGTGCTTAATTTATATAGTTATCAATGACAATCTAAACATTCATTTGATAAAAAGTTATTCAGGATAACTTATTCTACAACTTATCTATCCGATTTTTTTTAAAATTTTGTTCTAGCTTGTAAAAAGTTGTACCGAAAGTATAATTCATAACGTAGTTTAATTTTTTTTCAAGTAATAATATAAAATTTTATAATATAACTCGTAAATGATGACAAATGGGCTATTATTATGAACAAATTAAACATATCATAATGCAACATACAACTATATAAACTTGGCACTTCCTTTGAATGCAAACATTGTTCCACGGATTGGTGCAATAAAAAAAAAGGGTAAAAAACACAATAGGATTCTATTCAGACATACGCTAGTATACTTATATTACTGCATGATGCATGTGTGCAAAAAGTATAAAGGTGTATAATTAGGCTTCGCTGTGTGTTAGTTTTTGTTGGGAAAAATAAAGGATTAGTCCAAATCTCTTGTGCTATTTAGATAAAAGAAATAAAAAGAAATCTTTAATTTTGAACCGGTCATTCTTTTCTTTATTTATTTTTGTAAAATTAACTAATGAGTAAGCTTCTAATGCGGACCTCCGCATCCAAGCAAAGTGCGGACCTCCCTTTTTCCGATTGAATTTCGATGATCTGAGCCGCTTAATGTGTTCAAAACGTGATTTTAAGAATACTCGCTAGAAATCAACAAAAAAAAAAGACTGGGAAGGGCTTCATCCGAGCAATTTTTGTTTATTTTTTATTGAACGGTTCAATTAAAAACTGCTCAAATCAAGCCCTTCCCGGTCTTTTTTTTTGCCGATTTCTCGCATGTACCCTTAAAATCACGTTCTAAACACATTGAACTGCTTGGATCATAAAAATTCAATCGGGAAAGGGGAGAATTGGAGTGGTCCGCATTAGAAACTTACTAATTAACTAATCAAATCAATAGTGTCCAAAAGGAATTCACGTGCTTGAAAATGGGGGTGGCAGTAAAGCACTTTGAAATAAAAAGGCCTACTTTTTTTTTTCTAGGGAGTAATTTGCGGAGAAAAACTATTTCACGGAGCTTCCCGTTAATAGTGGTTTTATAGAGGTGAATCGCGCCTGTGTTTGGGCTGAATTAGCTCAATCAAATGGTAAATGATTGTGTGCGGGCGTGCCAGAAAAGAACTAATTTCAAAGAAGAAATTATTCTTTTCTAATTGATTTGAAACAACTAATTTAAATCAGGCAACTGTGTTATCTGTTTGATTACCTCAATTAAGAGAATTTTTCCTTAAGGTATCAACCAAATAAAAGATTGACGCTCTTCGAATCAGAAAAAATGATTGAACACAAACAAACCTGAATTTAATCAAAGGTAAGTTTGTATGCAAACACTCTTAAGATTCTATCAAGAATAATGCAGAAATATAAGCACATTGAATTCAATCAAAAAAAGACTTACAAACGACAATTCTTTGGTAAAAAAAAACTTAAAAGAAAATAAGAGAACTTGAATTTAATCGAAAGTAGTCTTACATGCAAATAAACCTTCAACTTACAAAAAGATGCTATTCTAAACTAAACTAAACACTAATCTACGATAAATCTCAGAGCAATCATTTTGTATGAATTGTCAGATGATATGAATTTTTGTTGGGGGTCTCTCTCTTTGCTTTACTTTTCTATTTATAGATGATGGGCCTGTCTTCGATCTTCTATCTCCACGTTTTCGATTGATACCCACGTTTGCCACATAAATCGGTTGAGAGGGGCCTTCGAACAGTTATCTTGATATTTCCAGAATTTCTTCTCTCTCTTCATGCTTCGATAATTGTGTTCGTGGCCATTTTCTGGATTGTGGTTCTCCTGTTTTTATGCAACGTGAATTAGTGTCACACATCTAACTTCCCAAATGATTCCCTGCAATTGCATCCAATTTCAGTTATAAATTAAGGCAGTGATGACACCGTTCGATAATCCTAAGGATTAATCAACGGTTGAACTCAATCACTTTTTAAACCGTCTCTAAATGCAATCCAAACGTCGTCGGTTCAAACCAAAACGATACCGTTTAGTATTAAAATAGCATCACCATTAAACCCCATAATCCTCTGTATTTTGGGTTCAATTGGGACGTGTTCCGTATGACCAACACATCACTCGGTGCCACGTGTAATTTTTTCATTGGATGGCACATTTTGGGATGTAAACACACCCCCCGCATTAACATTTTATTTAAGGTAAATAAATGTTAATGGCACACGAACTCTGCCCATGTCCCTTCAAATACGGATGCACAAAGCATGATAGGATTTTATTTCCATGCACGTCTATTGAGTTTCCCAAACATAGTTACAATTATTTTCCTATAAATAGCAATCAATGATAGGGTTTTAACGAATCACATTACTTCTCAAAAACCCTTTCGAATTCGAGTTTTCTCTACTAAGAAACTTTTCGTCTATGGATTCTCTTCCAGAAATCAATTTTGTCCTAGAAAACCTTGATCATCAATTCTACTCATCTCAAATGTCTCCTCCAAATTCTCCTCGAATGTTGGCAGGAAAAATCCTTTCTGATCGAACATTCTACACTCCTAACCCGTCTCCCACACATTGGGACTCCTCTCTGATCCGTTCGAATTCATTTGATGGGTCCAATTGGGGTGCATGGGTTGAAAACCATGACAACACCAATACTAGTACCATCTTAGTCAAGTTTGATAAGCCTGACCCTACACCCAATAAATTTCACCACTTTCGAACTCTGTATGCAAGTCAATTCCTACCCCTGAGTGGTAACGACACTGTTCATATGGGCATGCTTGAGTCAATCTACTCCTCTCTCAAATTTTCTCCTTTTCTGAAACAAGAGGAAAACTATCTTGGGCCTGTCCCTTATTGTGACTTCAAACGCCTGGCCCAAACCCAAAAATCTCTCTGGCTTACAGAGGTGCAAACCCCACATTACCCAGTTGACTTCGAAGAGACCAACAAACTAACTCCTCTTCCAGAAGAACCTGACTGGTTTGGTGAAGTGACCAACCTTGCCGTTAACACCCCTCACTTCCAATGGCAATGTGTTTACTCCATCTTCCCTACTGACAAGAGTAAAGCCCTATAGCTTCTTGCGGCTTTCTCTTTCCTGGATATTTATATCCTGGAAGAACAAGTTCCATTAACCAACTTCAAATGGGCTTGTGAGACACTTGTGCTATGCACCATCCCTTCTACGATTTCTTATCAAATCCACTGCTTCCTGGATTTCCTACCAGTGATCAAATCATGGCTCGAAGCCCATACCGCAGCGTATTGCTTTGACCAAATCCTTCAAGACTATGCTCTTGCCAAGGAAAGGATTGAGAAGATACACGATCAAATCCAAAGCTTCAACGCTGAGTCCTTCGAAGTAGTGCTTGGCCATGCTGATAAGAAGTTTCGAAGGCGCTTCAAAAGGCAACAAATGAAGCGTCCAACAAAGGAAGCCCGACTTCGAAGGAAAGCCAAAACTTTGGTGCTTCACTTTAGGCCTCTGTTGGAGAAAAAATTGGAATCAGATGCCAAAAAAGATATGAGGAAAATGGAGCTGAAATTCCTCTAATTTGCTTGGAACAAGTTTCACAGTCTTGTTACTTGATCCTTTCCTCACTACTTTGAAAACAAGAAAGCCACTTCTCAACATCCAGGCCCTTCGAAGGCCTAATTTGTACTTGTTTTTTTTTCATCAGTAGGAATTAGTATTTCCCTTTTGTTTTGTATATTTTTTGTAAATATGCAAATTTCATTTCTGTAGCCTAACATTTTTTTTTAATGAAATTTCTACTTCTAACAATGCACACTTGACTTGGGATTACTGTTAAAATCATAACAATTCTAACAATACAAATCCCCCCTAAAGTTAACAAAAAATTCCAGAGGACCCCAAGATATAGACTCACTAAAGGCCTGACCCACCTGTGGGAGTATAAAAGCGAAAATGATTCAAAATCACCCCTTAAGCTCTACGCATTCAAATCTCTTCAAGAACTGAACCCTTTCTTCTCTCCTTTTGAAAACGCTAACTTTCGACTCAAATCCATGGCTTCATCCAGTAAACCAACCACAGAACACCCTACTCCTTCTCTAGCATTGAGGCGGTTCATGTCGGGAAAAACCCAGGGATCGACTGGAGATTCCTGTCTCGACACCAGAGTTTTCATTCCAAACCCTAAAGAAACAGGTACTTTTATTTTGGGTCCTCAACTCGTAGGGGAAATACCTGCTTCCCTTTCTCTTTACTACCCTCGATTGGGAGATGCCAACATTCGAGCCTGTTCAGCCCTCGATTGGCAAAATTTCCCAAGAAAATCTTTCCCCTGTTGGCCCACTTTGGACAAGGATTGGAAGATATGGACCACTCGAATGTTGGCTAAGAAATCGAGTGATCTAGAAAAGGTGGGCCTGAAGAACATCATTACTCTCCTTCGAAGAGGAGTCCCCCAAAATCCTCCCTTGATCTAGGCTGCGCTGGCCTTTTGGGACCCTTCGTTCAATTTCTTTATATTTAACTGTGGTATGATGGCGCCCACAGTTTTGGATGTTACCCAGATGCTGGGACTCATTCCATATGGCCCTCAGTTTGATCCCACCAAGGAATATACTCCCCCTGAAGGCTTCACCCGTTTGAATGCTACAAACGGAGCCTTTTCCCATTTCTACACCAGGGAAAGGAAATTATCAGGCGAGGTGTCTGATACAGAGTTCTTCGCCTACATACTCTACACCCTCTACAAGCACATTCTTTGCCATTCTGGGAAACGGGTGATGAGCAAGTTCATACCATTAGCATTGGCGCTGTCTAGAGGTGAAGAGTTCGACTTGGCTTCTTACTTCCTTGGCCACGTCTACAAAGCTAGTTCTGATTTTTACCAGAAAGGTCTGAACTATTCCCAATGAGGACCCCAATGGTTTATACAACTGTGGCTCCATGCGTACTTCCCTGAGCTAGGCCCCTTCAAAGCTCCTATGTCACCTGCTGGCGCCATCGAAACACCCAATGTCCATGGTGACAATTACATTCAACCAGAGGCTAGCGCAGCTCCCACCTTGGCCTACTATCTTTGCTTCTTCTCCGACCTTGCTTCTGATAGGGAATGGCCCAACCCATTCCCAACTCCCGTTGGACCGTCATGGCTCTTCGACATCCTGACGGACAGACAAGGAAAATCCTCTCGAGCCCTCCAAGTATGGAGCAACATTCTTACGAGCAGAGAGATTTTCATTTCCTCATCCAATCCCTCAAAAACCTTGGCTCACGCAGAGGTATATTGCCCTGCTCAATTTGCTAGACAGCTCAATTTCGTTCAAGGCATACCTATCCCATTTTGTGACTCTACCAATATTTCTATGTCTGAACGCTCATGCATTTCAATCGAGCATTTTCAAACGTGGTTTGCCCAGTCCAGACATACACTAAGGAAAATCGTTATCCAAGAGTTCAGGGAACCAGAAGTGCGTACCACTCCTGCATTTGACAATTGGTGGCACACCAATTGCTCCTTCCTCCTCAAATGCACTCCTTTTAAAAAGTTCCTTGAACAAATTGGTTTTGAGAAATCTGAGTTTGGACATAGGAGACAGAACCACTCGTTCTCATTTTCCTCAGATAATGGGTTTGGACTGGCTGGAGGCATCGAAGACACTGCTGAAGGTGAGGTTGAGCAAGAAATGACCCCTGTCGAAGCCTCTCCCATAGCAATGATTATCCCTCCTCCTCCACCAAGAAGACAATCTTTGAGGGTTACACAACAAAGAGGTACTTGCTTCTGAACGTTGCTCCTCTTTTTGAAACCAAATCTAATCGTGTACAAAACTGCAGGTGCTACCTCTCCCTCAGAAAGTGCTTCGAAGAGGAGCAAAACTGTTCCCCAATCCAAAGAAGTGATCCCAACCAAACACTATCTCGAGCCCCTGGCTGAACTTCCAGGTTTGTTTCTTCCTTTCTAATTATCTTTTATCTCTAATTTTATTTACTTGAGTTATTTCCTCATCATCTTTCTTTCTTGTAGCTTCCAAAAGAGCCAGAACCACCAGAAGGCGTGGCTCTCAAGTTTCTTCTAGTGATGAGGAAACTGACACTGACGCGGAGACCTTAATCCCAAGGGGTAAGTCTCTCCTTTATTTATGATAAATGCATTATTAAAGAACTTCTTTGCAATCCTGATTCATGAGTTGGACCAGGTACAACAAGAGCAGCTGCCATGGAGACTCTTGTCTATGAGAGAAAAGAAGTTCCTTCCAAAAAATCACAAACCCTGAGGGAAACTTCTTTTCCTGACGAAGTAAGTCATGCATACTCTGATCATACACATATTCATGTGTTCATGTGCACATGACTCACTATTGATTTGTAGGCTCAGATGGCACCTTCTGATGAGGTAGTGGATTTGTCCATTATTCCTCGCCTTCAACAAGAAATGGTAGAGTCTTCTTCTATTCAAAAAATATCGAAAGATGACCCCTATAAGGTATCTTTTGAATGTTCATATCTCTTCAAATTTTGAAAGAATACATCCTAATTTGCCTTCTGTTTCCACAGCCATCACCTATTCAATCTCTTTCTATAAAGAAAGATATTGTTGGAAAGGATCTTGACATACAAGCTCTGTTGTCACTCCTCACTGAGCCCATCTCACCTATTCCTTTCCAGGTAATGTGTAGAACTCTCATGTTGCTCCATATTTTTTCCTTTTGATTCTAACTTTACCTAACTTGGTACAGGAATTTCCCCTTTCGCTGGAGCTACCTGCTTTTGCTCAGGTTGTGGCCAATTTGGCTCGTTCGAAGGCCATGGAGCCACTTCTAATCTTGAAGAGAGACCCCCCTACCAATCCCTTACCAGTTTTAGAGTAGGGGTCCTCGCTGAGTGACTCCATTTTTGCTTTGATGAGCCATCTTACCAGAGGTTTTGGGGAACAAGATTTAGATTTGACCCCCTCTTCATCAGATCAGGTAATCTTGCTTGCCAACACATTCCTACATTCTTGCTAACTGTCCTTTTAATACCCAATTTTGTTTCTATGCAGGTGATCAAAACTTCTTGTACTTCTGAGAATAATTCTGACACCAATCGATCATCTGAGCTTGGTGAATCCTCATCCGTTCCTATTGACCTGTCCATAGTGGTTTTTGACATATTTTTCTTCAAAAACCAATTGGAAAAATTTTGTAACCAAATTGCTGATCCCATTCCTTTGATCTCTTCGAATCCCTTGGAGAGCCTTAAACAGCTTTTGAGCCCATCCATGCTGCCAGATTCACCCTCATTTAGAATAAAACATGTTCTTTCAGAGGAAGAAATTCAGACGTTAAAAAGCCACCTAAGGGCTTTATATCATTTAAGAATTCCAACTCTGTTTGAACACAATCTGTCATATCATTTCGAGGTGTGCAATCAGGCCTTAATTCTGTCTCAAAGGCTACCTCCTTCTGTCAGTTCCACCCTCCAAGAACATCTCAAACAATTTGGTGAATTGATTAGTGTCAACCAATTCTTATCTGAGAGCGTTGGCACAACTGTTCAGAGGGTTGAACGACTAGAAGCCAAAGCACTCCAAACTGCCTCCCATCTTTCTCTCTACCAAGCTCGAAAGAACAAACTTGCAGAACTCGACAAGAGGATGCAGTGGTTACAACAAGAGATGGAGAAGGTCAGGAATGGGATTGCTGAGGTCTCAATTGGTTTCCCAGAGCTTGAAGGCAAAGCATTAAGGGATCAGTCCATGCTTCCACAGCTTATTCCTTTCCTTCGAGAGGAACAGAAAAGAAAAGCTGCCTGTAACGACCCTGATTTTTTGTCGTTAAAAATTTCGTTAAATATTTGAATTTTATTTGAATTTCCTTAATTTCCTTGTGGTTTGTCAAAATTACGTTTTTGCCCTTAAACTTTCGTTTCTTTGCGTTTTGGCCTACTTAGCAAGCTTAGTTAGCTTCTAACCATCCGGTTGGAGAAACCGAGCTAGCAAGTCACCTAATTACTTTTCCCTAACCGCAAAATGACCGTTTTGCCCCTCGTGAACCTTTTGAACCTTTTGAACCCAGACTAAGAATTTAATATTCTTTTTCTTTTAATTATGTTTAGTTTTATTCTTTGTCCATTGGATAATAAATGTTAGGGAAACTATTATCCATTGGATAATAGAACCCCATTTGTTTATATTAAATGTTTACTTGGTTAAAGTACTAAGAATATTAAAAAGTAACTTTTTGATTACTTTAAAGTACCTTTTTGGATTATTTTATTATATAATCTCCCTAGCAACTATTATCCATTGGATAATAAAAGTTAGGGTGGTTATTATCCATTGGATAAAAGGTTAAATCTTTCACCTAGTACATGGATGGATTAATTTAGTCTTTCTTTTTAATTCCTATGTGGCAAAGGTACCACTATTTTAATATAAAAGTTACCTAATTACTTTTGTCCATTAGACAAAAGAAGTTAGGGGATTTATTACCCAATGGATAATAGGTTGTTCTTCTACCCAAGTACATGGGTTGATTTATTTTATCTTTTCCTTTAAACCCATGTGGGGTAAGTGCTATTATTTTACTTTTTGTTTAAAAGCTTAAGATTTCATAAGTACCCTTTTACTTATTTTCTATTAGGGTTTTTGATCTTTCTAGATCATTGGGTACATATGTGCATATATATACTAGTACTTGGTGATTGTTTATTGATTAGTTTAATGGGAAAATCTTGCCCTTTTAAAATCCCTTTGATCTTTGGTACAAAAGTACCCATTAGTTTAATTGTATTCTTACATATATATATATATTTGTGTATATATAAGTACTTGAGAGAGAGAGAGAGAGAACCGAGAGAGAGAGAGAGGAGAGAGAGGCCGGAGAGAGGGAGAGAGAGAGAGAGAGAGGAAAAGAAGAGGAAGGAAGGAGATTTGATTGTACCTTCCATGATCTTTTACATCCTTGGTGTATCTTTCTTCCTAACTAAGTAACTAACTCTCCATTAATCTCCATGTACTTCTTTGATTTGTTTGAACCCTTAGATCTTGTACAATTTCCATCTCCACCATTCAATTGATTCAAGAATCTTGTACCAATATCTTTCTTGCCCACCAAGATCAAATCATAGGCATGCAAGTCTAGGGTTAGTCATTGATCTTCCATAATCTCTTGCCAAGTGTCAAAGTGAGACTTAGAGAGAGAGAGAGGAGAGGGCCAAGATCTTGCCTATAAATAGAAGGCCATTCCAAAGCTTGAACTCACACCTCAAAGCATTTGCTCTTCCTTCTCTCTAGAAATTTCGGATTTCTAGTTCCAGGCAGCCTACTGCCCTTCGAAAATCCCCATTTTTCTCCTGCTTAGAGTAGTTTTTAGAATCAACTTCCTTTTGGAAATTTGTAGAAAACTTCGAAACCTTGAAGTTAGACCCAAGAACCACCCCAATCGATTAAGAAATGACAAAGATATTGTCATCCAAAGTTCAGTGAAAATTCTGGATTTTCATTTCCTGACAGCTTACTGTCACTTCCTTCATCCCCATTTTTCTCCTACCTAAGTTCGTTTCTAGGATTAACTTCCTTCACGAGAGTTGTAGAGGGTTTCGAGATCTTCGATTTCAACCCAAGAATGACTCTATTCGGCCAAAGATTGACCGAGTTACTGCCATCCGAAGTTCGGTCCAGATTTGGAACTTTCACCGCCCGTAGAATTTTTCAACTTGCTTATTTCGGCCCCGACTAGTTTCGGATCAAGGTAGGATACCCTTACTCCCACCCTTATGTATATCTTGAATTACTTTTCTTCTCAAGTATTTGTATTTAAGATGAATATGAGCATGCATATATGAATTTCTTGTATTACTTGTGGTATAGAATAGAGTTGGACGATCTTGTTGAATGATTTGTTGTTTACGTATGTGATATGTCCTACCACGGAGTCTTTGCATGTAAACGAGACACGAGAACCGAGAAAGTAGAAACATAACACTTAGGGTGTGGATAATGATGAGATGTGTTTTGAAACCGCGATGTGGCCGGACTTGGTAGCCCATCGTGTGGATTGTGAAAACCGCAACGTGGCCGGACTTGGTAGCCCGTTGTGTGAATGAAAACTCGTAATGTGGCCGGACTTGGTAGCCCTTTGTGAAGATTGCCAATAGGGCCGGACGTGGTAGCCTTATTGGTAATATAGCTTGGTTATCCGTGGAGAGGAGCCAATGCAAGTTTTGTGTGCCAATGGGAACCCGGTGCGGCGGAACCATTGTGAGGAAACTCGGGAACCCGGAACGGCGGAACCGAGGTTGGGTGTGTATGGCTTGGTTATCCGCGGTACGGAGCCAATGCTAAAGATTTTGAAACGCTTGGTTATCCACGGTACGGAGCCAATGCAAATTGTCACGCCCTCGATTTTAAACATAAATAACAATACCATTTGAAGTATAAATCCTCACAATAGTATAGCCAATACCCCAAAATACAATACTGTTCCCAAATCCTCAATTTTGTCCTCAAATACAACGTTTCAAATTAAGACATTCCAGTACATTACGATACAATTTGATTTACAAATATACATTTAGCTCCTGAAAACCCCTTTCAATGCGATGATGCACTCCATGTCACTAACCCAGTGTTGTACCTGAAATGATAATAGGTTTGAGCAAACACGCGCCCAGTAGAGAAATCTTTACACAAGCTATACGAAAATGAGTTGAATTATGCACCAGAGATGAATAAGTTTCAATGAACAACACGAACAATAGGGATTTACCACAATAGACAAATGGATATCGACTTCTATGTTCTAAGCATCCTATCGTGATTCCTGTCAGACTCATGTCAAACTCAAAACTATACTAAGTTCACATCAAACCAAACAAACTTACAATAGGTTCTCAACCACCTCAATTACCACATGCGTAAATACCACAATCTATCACAATTTCACATTACGGAATATCAACTCTTTTTCCCTTAAAAACTTTCATTTCTACTCCAAAATGACTTGTGAAGACCAAACCAATCCAATACGGGTCAAACTCCATAATCCGAGCGTGAATACCAAAATCCGTTGACTCACACTAGAACCATTCCCACCCTTCATATGTCCAACGTCATCTCTTCGTGTGTGTCTTGAGCCGAAGCTCCTGCCGGGCTAATTATGGGACCCCGATATCCCCTGCCAAGCACTCACCTAGAAGGTTGGGCCTTGAGTGTTCAATATGAGCGTTAGCTCCTGCCAGGCTAATTATGGGACCCTGATATCCCCTGCCAAGCACCTACCTCGAAGGTTAGGCCTTGAGTGTTCAATATGAGCGTTAGCTCCTGCCAGGCTAATTATGGGACCCTGATATCCCCTGCCAGGCACCCACCCGTCGATGGGCCCCGAATGTTCTCGTTGTGTCCGATTGTTATTCACATTTCAATGCGTATTTCCAGGTTACAAGCACCAAACCATCCAGTCATCTCTCAGTTTAATCAAACAAGTACTTCTCTACTAATTACGCACGTCACAATATTTCTTATAGTCTACGATGCTCACGGACTCTTTTACGCTACTATAGCCTTTATGACGATACTCCAACTATGCTAACGAAACATCAATGGCATAGACACGTTCGACGAATCGTATGATACGATCTTTCGAACTTAGGAATGATTTTCAGATATTCTGATTTTCAGCAGAGCAGTCCGTGTTCAAAAAATTTATTAAAAATAGCATACTCAATATTTTTCAATAATTCCAACACCAAAACATCACTGACTTACCCATCTTTAAAACCTATCAAGACCCATAACCAATAGCATCGTTTTACCATAGCAAACGATGACAAACACAGCTCTGTATGCTGCCCAGATTTCCAGATTATAGGGTAATCTTCTAAAAATCACCATAAATCGAATTCTTAATACTTTTGAATGATTCCAGTCCCAAAAGTTGCGCGAGTGAACGAAGCTTAAAAGGTATGAAGGAACCCTAGTCAAATCTGCACTCCAAAAATGGTTAAACAGGCATTTACCGAAGCGATATGAATCTGCGCAACAGATTGACGCACCTCCACTCAAATGAACATAACTTTCGGTGTACTAAGAGTTTTAAGGCGATTCTAGTGGCAAATGAAAGCTAACTTCAAGACCTTCGAACCGATATAAGGTTTGCATAAAACGGACATCGGAAGAGAAAGTTATAGCCGTTCGAAGTGGGCTGAAACCCAGAAAACGAGACAGATTACAGACCAGTTTTCTAAAAATCACCATAAATTCAATTCTCAACGGTTTCAAGTGATTCCAGCGGCATTAGAACGGGCTCTAAGTCTACTCTATTTCATATGAAGGAACCAAAATTCAATCATGAGTTTAAGAAGGCGTAAAACCCCAAAAACAGAGGCCCTGTTTCTGCAGAATTTCGGAAATGGAATAGACAACCTCAAACAACGAAACAAGTACGATCTAAGTACATAAACACCGTATAAACGCATAACAAGAGTAAGAAATCCCTACCTCAAGGGTTTTGAGCAAAACCCGACCCTTTGACCAAGTCAACCGAGCCCCCACGCGGTCCGATCATAATTTTTCTTGGATATCAGGAAAGCCCATGCGACGTAGAACAACTTTAATTCTTGAAACTTTGCTCGGGATCACGCTCTAAGTAGATGAAATCGAGGAGAGAAGAAAGGAGAAAATTTTCGGAGGAGAGGAAGAGAGAGAGGCTGCCGAGAGAGAGGGAGAAAAAAAGAGAAATGGGAGAAAGTTTGTCTCCTGGGAAATAAAAGATGTGGGGGAGTAATCCCCTACTTCTCACACCACACATTCACACGTGCACCTCTTGCACAATTACCCTTATATCCTCCCATGAAGACGTTACACCGAATATCTGTACCGTCTATCTCGTCGAGCCGTTCATTAACAAAAGAAGAAAAATAATACAACCTAAAAAAAAAAAAATATACTGGTCTCTACACAAATGTTTTTGAAAGGTTGTTTTGTAAGTGGAAATGATTGACATGGTCTACGACGAGTCGTGTAGCAGAAACACGGGAAAACTTGGACACCAACGAGAACGTGGATCTGCTATCGTTATTAGTTTGATTTCTATGATCGTTTGTTTGTAAGTTATGGGTTAGCGGGTATGAGGTTACTCTATTGAGCTTTCGTAGCTCACGGTGTTGCCTTGTGGTGACCCTGACATATTATATTGGTGCCGACGCCGGTATAATGTGTCAGATTTTGTAGATGAACAGGACGAGCTGTATACCTTGGAGGCATTCGGAGCCGAGGAGTTGGCTAGGATGAAGAAGCAAGAGGAGCTGTAGTTACGAAGCCTTAGTTTCCTTTCCTTTTGTAATAAAAGTACTCCTATGGGGGTTATGTTGTAATAAGAGCTAGACTCTATTTTGAAATTTCAATAAAATTGTCTTATTTAACGTACCCTAAATTCGGGGTGTTACACTGCCCATACTTCCTTTTGAATGTCAACTTCAATTCTCTTC
>BPLS01000444.1:191018-265377 GCA_019656275.1 Rhododendron kiyosumense
GAGGACTACTAATCACCATTTGTGATGTAATAAGTCCTTTTTTGTAACTTTCACAGTTTGTACCTTATTTTCTCCTTATTTTAATCAAACCCTGGATAGATATGGCTGTATTTAATTTGAATACTGTTTCTCCTTTAAAAAAGATTTGATGCCTCAACTACCTTCTCTTAAAGAGTCATAAATGACTACTCCCAAGTTTATTGGTATAAATAGGGGTCTTTGGGGAAAGAAAACTTATAACTTATCTTCTTAACTTTTCTCCCCTTCAGTAACACCCAATCCTCATTCTCCAGTAGGGTTTCAAGAGTTGCTTATCATGAAGCCTCTTCCAAAGTTTTCGAAGAGAAGCTTCGAAACATAGCCATATCGGTCCTCATGATGTTTTCATTAAACCCTAAAGCCCCTAGGTATAGACACATCAGCCCTCATGATGTGTTTATGCTGGGTTGTCGCTTCAAAGACCAAAGAATCTAACAAGAGTGGTCTTCAAAGCCTGTCTACTTATCAATGGAGCTTAGCTCAAGTCTCGATGAAGCTTGACTCAAGTCTTTGTATCTCGGTTGTTTGATCCCTGAGAGATCCTTCTCCGTGATACTCTTAGACCTTAGATAGGTTTCCCACTGTTACCTTACTTGTAACCTTCTATGTAAATATGATAAATAAAAATATATTCATTTGTGTTTCCATATTTTATAGTGGCTTTGACCAATAAACTGGTGATTTAACCTTTCCTTATCATTCTAGCTTTTTAATGGCCAAATATACTAATGTGGATGTGATGAGCATGAAGAAACCTACAAATATAGAAACATAGAAATTTTCCATACAGGTGTTCTCTCTGTTATTGTGCTCTCATTGGGTTTCACCTTCGGAATCCTTAAATAAATAACAGACAACGTTTTGAAGTACATTGATATTTCGAAGACCAACCAAATGTGATATAAATTAATCCAACCAACTCATTTACTTCCAGTGGCTTCTCAGTCATCTCCTCGTGAGTTGCAAACTATTAATTAATCATGGCGCATGGCGTCCAACGCCCTTAGACTCTTCATCTCCCAGGCATTATGTATCTCCCGTCATTAAAGCTCATAATTAACGGAGTGTAATTCCCATACACCTTTGGGTTATAAATACACACGCACGTCAATAGAACGTTGTATCCCCTTTTCCCTCTCATTCACACTAATCAATCATGGCTGATGACCAACCTATTCCTCCTGCTAGCCTCGCGAGCGAGTCGGCCAATATGGCCAATATGATTGTAGAGCTTAAGAGGGACGTTCAGACAGAACTCCAAGCTCTTCGAAGCGAGATCAGCCAGCTTCGAAGCCAGTTGGTGTGCGTGGAAACAACTTCACGTCTCTGCCTGGCTAGGACCTGGGATGATCTTTCGACTGTCCTCTTGGCTCATGAAGCAAAAAGTCCCCCGAAGAGAGGATCTTCTTAAAGATTCTCTTTTGGGACTGTGAGGATCAGCAATAATTTTCACTTTTGTTTCTGGGCCAGAGTGTCCTTTTTTTTTTTTTTTGGTCTTAGTAGATTTTTTTTTTGTTCAGATCCACTTGGGTCCGTTTTAAACCCATTTGGGTTTTCCTATATTTTCTCTTTTCTTTTTATAAATATAATGGAAGTTTGCTTGATATGGCTGATTTTGTGGCTTCGAACGTTAGTATGACAACTTGGTTGAGCATGATCGTATACAGAATTACAAAGAAAAAGCCCCTGAACACCAAACCAATCTAAACCATACCATTATGCAACCAACAATTCAAGTTCAGATTCTGTTTTTGGATATATTCCAAAATGACTAACTTTCCCACCAGATAAATAATAAATCCCATCTCAGGGATGAATCTGGTTATGCAAATGAAACAACTCATCCTTCATAAGCTACCTTTTATGAAAAGATTCCCATATAGAAGGAATGTAAACTTTGAGTTGTCTTCCATTTATTTTTCTTCGATGAACATAACCACTCAAGTTTCTCAAATGATACGCTCCTCCTTTCAACACTTTATGGATTTGAAAAGGCCCATTCCATGTTGGTGCCCATTTTTCTAATCCGTCTGTTCTAATTCTCTGATAGGGAGGATAACTTTCCACACAAGATCCCATTCATCAAAGTTTCGAAAAACAACTCTCTTGTTATAACTCCTCGCGACCCTTGTCTTCTGTAACATAATTTGATTTAAGGCCTTTATTCTAACTTCATCAATATCTTCCAATTCCATGTGCATGGCTTGATGATAAGACCATGTATCTAAATCATTTTGAAATGCTACTCTTTGAGATCTCACAGTGATCTCCATAGATAGCACAACATCATGTCTATAAGTTAATGTGAATAGAGTAGTGCCCGTACTAGTCCTTTTTGTATTTCTATATGCCCATAACGTGTCAAGTAACAGATCATGCCAAACCTCTGGGTTCTGATCCACCATTCTTTGGATCCCCCTTTTAATGATCTTGTTAGTTGATTCTGCTTGACCATTTGACTGAGCATAATAAGTACTGGTATATATCAATGAAATTCCATGGTTATTAGCAAAATTCTTTACCAGCTTTCCTTCAAATATGGAGCCATTATCCACTGTTATCATTTGAGGGCTTCCAAACCTGTATATGATCCCTTTTATGAAATCGATGACATGGGTTTGTTTTACCTCTTGATAACTCTAGGCTTCCACCCATTTCGTGAAATAATCAGTGGCCACTAGGATGAATTTATGCTTTTCCAATGAAGGAGGATAAATCATCCCAATCATATATATAGACCATCCCCTAAAAGGCCATGGTTTTATTACATACTGTAAATCTGTGACTGGCAAATGCTTGAGTGAACCTGTTTTTTGACAGGCTTGACACCCCTTTGCATAATCTATGCAATTTTTGAGGATAGTAGGCCAATAATACTCATATCTCCTTATTAACCACCTCATTTTTATGCCAGCTTGATGTGCTCCATAAATTCCTTCATGTACTTCAGCCATTACTTTAAATGCATTTACCTTGCTTAAACATTTTAAAAGAAGGCCATCCATCCCCCTTTTAAATAGCTCATTGTTGTACATGATGTAATTCATTGGTCTCAATCTGGTTGCCTTGTCTGCAGCACCATCTGGTTTGGTTAAATATTCGATCAATACTTGCCTCCAATCAACATTTTGACTAGTAGGGACATCAATTTCTAATACTTCGAAACCAGTTAATCTATTTTGTAACATAGGCAGAGATTTTCTCAAAATTAATTGACAAAACTCCCTTTTATTTTCTGACAAAACTCAGAAACCTAATACCCTTTGAGTTATTTTATCAGCTTCTTCATTGAAGAATTTAGGGATATAAGTCAAAGTAAGCATAAAGAATTGATCCATCAGTTTCTTAGCATGTTGATAATAAATTATTAGTGTTGGACTAGTGCATTTAAACTGTCCATTCAGCTGATTAATCACTAACTGAGAGTCTCCAAAGATTTCAGCAACACTAACTCTTAAGTTAAGTAAAATTTCTAATCCTATGATCAATGCTTCATATTCTGCCTGGTTATTGGAACACTGTCCCTCATTGAGTCGAAAACCATATTTGGTTTTCAAACCTTGGGGGGATTCCATAATTATGCCTACTCTAGTCATCTGAACAGTTCTTGACCCATCGAACCATAATTTCCATGGCTTGATTTCAACCATACTGGCCTCTAATGCTCTTGGTGTCTCATGCTCATTTGGATGATCGGCCAATGCTTGGCCTTTTATTGATTTTTGAGGTACATATTCAAGACAAAACTCAATTAAAGACACTATCCATTTTCCAATCTTCCCACTAAGCAATGGCTTCGAAAGCATGTGCTTAATTATATCAGTTTGAGAAATAACATAAGTTACTCTAGGCAACATATAATGCTTGAGTTTCTTGGAAGCATAAAATAAAGCTAAACATAATTTCTCTACTGCAGCATACTTGCATTCACAGGAGTTTAAAAACCTATTAAGATAATAAACTGCTCTTTCCTTGCCATCTTCATTGTCTTGAGCCAACAGTACTCCTATTGAGTCGTGTGTTGCAGCTAGGTACAACTTTACTAGCTTTCTTTTGATGGGAGGTGCCAACACAGGAGGGTTGGCTAAATACCTATTGATGGCTTTGAAGGCTTCACCGTGCTCCCTGAACCACTTGAATTCCTCTCATTCCTTCAGTTTTAACACAGAAGAGAAAATTTTAGTTTTTCCTACAGTATTAGATATAAATCTTTGAAGGAAATTTAATTGACCACGAAACCTTTGCAACTCCTTCTTTGTAGAAGGTGGTTTGGCTTCAATAATAGCCTTAGCTTTGTTCTTGTCAACTTGTATTCCTTTGTTGTGGACTAAATACCCCAGAAATTTTCCAGCTGATACTCCAAAAGCACACTTTTTTGGATTCAATTTCAGCTGATAATGTTTCATTTGTTGAAATGCCTTCTCTAAATGTTGTAAATGATCCTCATCAGAATTTGACTTCACAATAATATCATCTATCTAACACTCGAGAAAACTTCCAACCAAATTATGAAAAATAGCATTCATAGCCCTCTGGTTGGTGGCTCCAGCATTTTTCAACCCAAATGGCATTTTGACCCATTCAAAGATACCAATGTTACCAGGGCAAGCAAATGCTGTTTTATGCACATCCTCCTTTACTATGCAAATTTGATTATACCCTGAATGCCCATCTAAAATGGACAATACCTTGTGCCCAACTGAACTGTCCACAAGTGTATCCACATTAGGCATTGGGTATTCATCCTTAGGGGTTGCAGTATTTAGGTTTTGAAAGTCAACACAGATCCTAATGCTTCCATTCTTTTTAGGGACTGAAACCACATTAGATAGCCATTCGACATACCTGGCTGTTCTAATGAAACCTACGTCTAGAAGCCTCTGCATCTCTTTTTTGACACCTGCAATAGTTTCTGGACTCATTTTCCTGGTTGGTTGTAACACAAGTTTGAATTGTGGCTTTATAGGTAACCTATATTCCACCAATTCCCTGTCCAATCCAGGCAGTTCCTTATAACTCCATGCAAAACTTTCCTTATTTGCTTTCAATAGTGTTATTAATCCAACTTTAACCTCTGGTTCAAACTGCTTATTAATAAACACTGGATTGGGGTTTTGTTCATCCCCCAATCTTACTTCATCCAACAGGTCTTGAGCTTTAACCTGTTCTGGATGAGTTAGCTTGATTTCCTCCTCATGAGGGTTATTATCCTGCATAACATCTTCCCATATGTTGTCCTCTTGAATCTTCTGTTCGATCCCCATAGCGACATACCTCACTAAAGCCAATAAGTTGGCCTCTTCTTCTGCCTCTTCCTTGGATTTACATCCAAGCAGCATCGTCTTTTGGGGTGTCTGATTCATAATCAACAGTTTGTTTCAACTTCGATTTCAGCTCTGCCAATTCTCCCAGTTCCAGCTCGTTGGTTGGGTAAGTGGCTGCCTGAAGTAGTTCACTCAAAGGAACTACATCTGATTTGTACATTTCTGCTTCAGCAAAATTTGCCGCGGCACTAAATGGATATGGATCAGCTTTGACTCCTTTAACACCCATTTCTTTGCCTTTATCATACTTAACAATCATTAATTCCTGATGCATAAAGGAAGGTATACATCCATTAACATGAATTCAATCTCTTCCTAATAAAGCATTATATTTAGCATACGTGTCAACTACAAAGAAAGCAGTGTCAGTTTCTATTCCACCTACTGCCAATCTAATGGAGATGATTCCCCTGGCATGTTGGCTTTCCCCAGTAAATCCTGCAATGGATGTGCTGGTTGGAATCAATTTTGCTTTTTCTTTTCCTAACTTTTTTAAGGTTTGGAAAGGCAAAATGTTCACTGCAGCCCCATTATCCACCAAGATTTTGTTAAGTGGGATCCCATCAAAATATGCAGTAATATATAATGGACGCAAATGTTGTCTCATTGCATTAGTAGGTAATTTGAATGGATATGAAATTTCCACATAATTTAATTCTATTACCAAGGGATACTCGATGTCGAACATGGAATCTGGTACGAAATAAGCACTCTCTTTTGAGCTTACCTCCAAACTCTCTTGATTCTGCTCAATTTCGCATACCAGGTTCTCGTCCATCTCGATCTGAGCCACTTCTTCTAGGTCACAATTGTTACATATAATATTCAATTCCTCATCACTCAGTGTTTTTTCAGAATTATCTGGCCTGCTCAAGTTCGACCAAGTATCACCTTGGCTTTTGGATATCTGGCCATTCTTGAAGAAATCCATAGAGCATGGGTACACCATATTAATTTGTACTTCGGGTTGGCCCCCAAATTGGATTGTTGCCACTTCTTTGATTGGTTTAAGTGCTTCGGTTTCCTTCGCATCTTTACTTTCAACTTCTTGTGTTGATACTTCCATAGGGGAAGAGCTCCCTTCTATCCCTTCTTGCTCCACCAACATGGCTTCAAGTAAACCAGACTGGTAACTAGCCAATGAATTGGGAGAAAGAGGGTCAAGATCTTCTTCGAGCATGGCAGAGGCTACTTTCTTCAAAGTCTCCCTCTCGTGATACTGGATTCGAAACTCTTCTGAGTCTCTTTTAACCTTGTCAAACCTCGGATTAGGCCTTGCTCTGCTGCCTGATTCTTCCCCTGTTGAGGATTCTCCTGACTGGAAAAACGTATACTTTTTTTGGAGCTTTCTTTTTTGTGTTCTTGAGAGCAATGGAACCATCTATGATATTTGGGACTTGGGATCCCTGATCAACACCCAGTTTCCAGAGTTTGAACTTGGTGGCTTGAAAGTTTTGTTCTCACTCTTGTTTGAGCTTTTGTATCCTTGGAACAAATCAGGCTTGACTTGCTTCAGAAACCAGTCAGGAACCCCTTTCACCAAGTGAATTCCTCTTGTTTGGCTTCTCCTTGCGCTTCTGATGTCTGGCCAATGTTGGCTTTCTTCGAAGGAGGCAACTCTCTTCTGTGAATGGCTGGGACAAGGCTAGTAGGCACATCTCTCTTTGATGCCAACCAGGGCTTGCTATCACTTGGCTTTGCTTGTACTGGGGCCATTCTTTTTATTCCCATCTCCTTTGGGAAAAAACTCACGCCCTTTCTGTCTAAATCCTTAAAAACCAAATAGGTGGCCCTGCATCCCACACATAAGCACTCCAAGAATGAGGCTTCTAACATAGGCAGATGATTATTACCTGAGAACCTCTGTGGAGAAAAACCATCATTGGCTTGCCTATAGTGATTTTGCCTCATTCCCATGCCTCGAGGGTGGCCAGCGTATGGCTTACCTCTTCCATATTGAACGGTATTCATGTTCACTGGCGCTTCCTTATCTTGCCAATACTTCTTGACAGTTCGAGCCAGTGAAGTGGGCACATTGGTGTTAACTTCTTCTACCTTTAGAAAAGGAACTGCATCAATCTCCATAGCCTTTTCAAGGAATTTGATTCTCCCTTTCTTGATTTGCTCTTGAATCCTGTCACGAAAAACATTACAAGACTTAGTTGAATGAGACCAAGAGTCATGCCATTTGCAATAGGTCTTTCCATTCTTTTCTTCCACTGTGGGCAATTTCACATTCGAAGGCAGCTTAGTGATTTGCTTTCTTAACAAGAAGTCAAAGATCTCATCAGCTTTAGATATATCAAAAGAATATACTTTAGTAATCTCCTTTTGTTTGAACTTCTGCCTTAGAGAAACATTCTTTTGAGTTAAGGGCTCACAAACACAAGGATTGTGCTCCATAATTTCTGCAGTATCTCTCTCATAATTGGGGTCCCTATAGTATGTTGGGTAGGAGGAATTATATCTGTCCATATCCTCCTCTAGTAGTGATTCATATCTAGCAACTTTATATGTTAGATCTGCAAAGTCCTTAAATTCTGTAGAATCAAATCTCTTTCAAAATTCTCTTTCTAAACCATCTTGTGCTAATCTCACAAATTCTGCTTCTGGCAGATGAAGTTTGCACTTGGTTTTTGCTCTTTTGAACCTAGATATGAAATCTGCCACCTTTTCATCTGGTTTCTGCTTTAACCTAGCCAAATTTGTCATAGAGACTTCAGGCTCAACATTAAAGAACTGTGCATGAAATGCCTCTTCCATCTGAAACCAATTTGTTATTGATTCTGGTGGTAAATTAGTATACCATGCAAAAGCTGGCCCGGATAAAGAATTTGGAAATAGTTTCAACTTCATGAAGCCATTCTGAGCCAAGTTCTTACATTGGGCAGAAAACTTAGCAATATGCTCTATAGAGGACTGTCTCCCATCCCCGTAGAACAAAGTAAAATCAGGGATTTTAAATTCTCTAGGGATCTGAAATGTTGTGTCTATCCATTCTGGATATGATTTTCTATAGATCTGAGGTTGTACTCCCCGAGTTCGAGGTCCACAAACCTCTTGTATGAGACCCATAACTTGGTCTCTTAGTATTGGGTTGCCTATGAGGAAGTTTTGTTCTTGATTTTTTATGGCAGGTTCTGGTCCTACGAAATCATCTTCATAAGCTCCCTTTGTTGCGTTTAAATCCTCTTGGTTTTCTCTAGGAAATCTCCCATACGATGGTTGTTGCATTTTGTCAAATGCAGCATTAGTTTGAACAGGCTTATGACTTCCATAAGTTGTTGTGAGGGGATTCTTGGTAGTTGAGAAATTTTGCCGAGAGTGTTGTGGGTTATCACCCCTTTTCTCGGGTCTATAATCTCGCTCCGGCTCTATGTCATCCTCCCATTCCCTAAGTGTGGGTTCGAAGAGAGGGTTAACACTCTGCCTATCCCTAGCGTTTCTTGGAACCCCAATGGTAACACCATGAGATTGCCTTGGAATTTCCAGAACAGGCTTTGTAGGCTTCACAGGCTCATACCAAGATTGTGGTATTTCCTCTGAATACATCTTTTCCTTACCTATTCTAGACCTCATCTTACTTTTACTAACATCCTCTCCAAGCCTTCCTGCGAAGGGACTTTGGTGAGTGCTTGAGTTAGCATGATTATCTAGCCCAAGATTCCCTGGACAATTTCTTGCTGGCTCTAGGTTAGGCAACCTATTTCTTATGCTTTTGATCATGGCTCTTTGTGTTTGAGCCATCTCTCGAAAAGCTATCATCATTTCTCTAAACATTTCCTCCTTATCGTGTTCTTTGCCACTGGCTTGTCCCCCTTGGAAATTTGTAGGCACTTCATTAGGAGGTATTTAGTAAGAAGGCTTTTCATAAAGAGGCTCTTCGATTTCCAAAGCCAATTGAGAAAAAACTTGATTCATAGGCGTTCTTGGTTCTGTTGCCTGTTTTGGCACAGCTTGTTCCTCTGGCACTAGATCACCAACGGGTGTTCCTATTTGTTTTCGAAGCCTTGGCATTTTGACACCTTCGAGTCCCACCGGGGGTGCCAAAAATTGTTTGGGCTGAATTAGCTCAATCAAATGGCAAATGATTGTGTGCGGGCATGCCAGAAAAGAATTAATTTCAAAGAAGAAATTATTCATTTCAAATTGATTTGAAACAACTAATTTCAATCAGACAACTGTGTTATCCGTTCGATTACCTCAATTAGAGGATTTTTTCTTAAGGTATCAACTAAATAAAAGATTGACACTCTTCGAATCAGAAAAGATGATTGAACACAAACAAACCTGAATTTAATCAAAGGTAAGTTTATATGCAAACACTCTTAAGATTCTATCAAGAATACTGCAGAAATATAAGCATACTGAATTCAATCAAAAGTGGACTTACAAACGACTATTGTTTGGTAAGAAAAAACTTAAAAGAAAATAAGAGAACTTGAATTTAATCGAAAGTAGTCTTACATGCAAATAAACCTTCAACTTATAAAAAGATCCCATTCTAAACTAAACTAAACACTAATCTATGATAAATCTTTGAGCAATCATTTTGTATGAATTGTCAAATGATATGAATTTTTGTCGGGGGTCTCTCTCTTTACTTTACTCTTTTATTTATAGATGATGGGTCTGCCTTCGATCTTCTATCTCCACGTCTTCGATTGATGCCCACGTTTGCCACATAAATCGGTTGAGAGGGGCCTTCGAACGGTTACCTTGATATTTCCAGAATTTCTTCTCTCTCTCTTCATGCTTCGATAATGGTGTTCGTGGCCGTTTTCTGGATCGTGGTTCTCCTGTTTTTATGCAACATGAATTAGTGTCACACGTCTGACTTCCCAAATGATTCCCTGCAATTGCATCCAATTTCAGTTATAAATTAAGGCAGTGATGACACCGTTCGATGATCCTAAGGATTAATCAACGGTTGAACTCAATCACTTTTTAAACCGTCTCTAAATGCAATCCAAACGTCGTCGGTTCAAACCAAAATGATACCGTTTAGTATTAAAATAGCATCACCATTAAACCCCATAATCCTCTGTATTTTGGGTTCAATTGGGACATGTTCCGTATGGCCAACGCATCACTCGGTGCTACGTGTAATTTTTTCATTGGGTGGCACATTTTGGGATGTAAACAACCTGTCTAAAATGTATTGGACGGTTCAGATTTTAATAAAACTTTTATGGGAAAGAGTTAATTAAAATTCGAACGGTCCAATACCGAAATGAACGACTAAGATCAAGCGGCTCCATAAATTACTTCTTTACAATGGCTCCGTGAATAAGCCATATTCGTAATTTGTGATAAGAATCAAATTCTAGGATTTTTTAGGTAAATTGTGTCCATCTAGGGTTAATTTTTCTTTTGTCCCATAAATTATCCACATTTTGTCTACATCGTTGTTAAATAATGTAAAAAACACTTTTGTCCTATCAACTTTCTAATTGCGATCTATTTCTTCCGAAATTGTACAAAATGGACAAAATATATTGCAATCAGAAAGTTTAGGGGAAAAAATTGTTGCTTACATAATTTAGGGACGAAGTAAACAAAATATGGATAGTTCAGGGATAAAAACAAAATTAACACATAATTCTATCCGTTGTATATAGTCTACTAGGGTTATTTCCAATCGCTACAGGTAACGAAGCAAGTTGCAAGCAATAGGCTTCTTATACGTATAAGAATCAAAACTCAGCCTTTAATCGCATTCGTTCACCTGAATCACCTCCGCCGCGCGTCATGCCGACGGTCAGCGTCGGAAGGGATCGACACTTCGAAGCCCTCGGTCGTACCTACTGTAAGTCGTCCGTTTTTCCGTTTCCAGTAGTTGAAAACCTGTGAATGAGAGTGATTTCATGAGAAACCATAACCCTTTTCCTTTGTTTTTTCTCATGAAATCCTCCATCCAAAAAGGGGCTGTTTTTATTGCGTTTTCAATTCCACAATATCACATTCGTGCTTTCTCGAGTTGCAGCACCAGAAGAATTCCAGGAATTGTGTTTCTCATTCGGAATCGAGCTTGATGATGTTGTAAGAACTTACAAAACATATTTCTTCTGCCGTCCGTCTATCTGCATTTATCTTGCTAGGGTTTTTATTTAATCTATTCGGACAGTGACGGAGCTGAGATTTCAGAGTAGAAGCACAGGGCCGGCCCAAGGTAAAATTGTGGGGGTGGGGCTTACACATTTTTAGAATCAAACAACAATAATATTTATATAACTATTTTGGTCTTTATTGGGGACGTTAAATGCTTTTGTTCTGGCGGCCTAAGTGGTTGCCTTGTACCCTCCTTGACCTGGGTTGAGGGGTGAAGGTATTAAAGGCCTGGTGAGGCAAGGCCCCCCAACTTTATAAAAAAAAAGAATAAACCCTTTTACTCTTGAACAAATAAAACAAAGCTTCCCTCTTGAACAAATAAAACAAAGCTTCCAAGTAAAATGCTCCCTTCTCCTTCCATGTTTTTTCCGACTTATGAACTCAGCAACTCCTGTTACTTTTCGTGTTGTTCTTTGATTGGATCGGCTTGAAATTGCTTGATTGAATCAGCTTGAATGTTTGATTTCAGCAGATAGGTAATTGATTGAAGAGGAAATTCTGATGCAATTTAATTTAGAGTCGGTCAATCTTAGATTGATTTTTAAGATTTCAAAACACGTTGGTTTCACTTTGATAGATTTTTAAACTACTTTTGTTCTGGTTTGATGGATAATCAATCTTGAAAATTGTATTTTGGCTTATCCTTTGACTATAGAATTCAAGTATATTGGTAGTTGTTGTTGTGTAAGGAATAGAGAGATGTTTTCCGTTAAATTTTTTTCCGTTATGACTTGGCCCCTCGGGATTCTTAATCCTAGCTCTACCACTGCCTGGGTTTAAACCATAGCAGCTGCAATCGCATACATTGAATTCATACTTAAAGAAGAAAGTATGAATTCGAACTCGGACATTCCATAAGGTCTAAAATCGACTTACTGCGGAACCAACAAAGATACTTTGTGTATAATATGAACAAATAATGAATACACTTATTTAGGAAGGGGCTCCTATTTTGGGTCCAAAATTTGGAAGGGACACATCAAGTTAAATAGCAGTAGCGCTATGTACAGACTTCCATATGTTTGAAATTTACTACCACGCCATAAAAATGTACTATAATGTTTGCTTTTCATAAGGCTCTGTTTGTTTCGACGTAAAATGTTTTCCTGTTAAATGTTTTCACCACTTCTATTTGTTTGGTTGGACAAAAAGGTAAAACATCGTTTACAATAAAATCTTTTCCATCATTTGGGCACACAAGATTTCATTCCAAATGTGCCGTAAGTCATTTTACCTGATTGTCCTCAACATTTGGATCGGTAGCCAATCCTTTGTGTCACCACAGTCGACAGGAGACTGCACCATTATCCTCCCAACCCCACCGAGAGAGAGAGAGAGAGAGAGAGAGAGAGAGAGAGAGAGAGAGAGAGAGAGAGAGAGAGAGAGGTCTAAGATTTCAAACTTCAAAGTAAGTTGCTGTATATATAGGCTATAGCCTACTATAAAGTACATGTACCTGTTTGGTTGGAGTATTTGCAATGTTTTCTCAGAATGTAGAGAGAGAGAGAGAGAGAGAGAGAGAGAGAGAGAGAGAGAGAGAGAGAGAGTTGTTCCAAGATTTCAAACTTCAAAGTAATTTGCTGTATATATAGGCTATAGCCTACTATAAAGTACATGTACCTTTTTGGTTGGAGAAGTACGTAATTTTTTGGTTTTGGAAAAAATTTCTTTTTGCCAACCAAACACAGGAAAACAAATTACAAAAAATTACTTTCTGCAAAATTGTTTTCCCTGAAAAATGTTTTACGTGATAGAATATTTATGTTGAAACAAATGGAGCCTAAATGTTTATCGTACTAGAGATAAAAGCCTTATAATATGTCCCTGAAGTTCTTAATAACTATTTTCACAGTTGACCTGTTTTCCATCCTTTGGAAGTTCTAATTGCTGCATCATTTTGTTTTTAAACTAAAAATGTATACTAAACGTACCACATGCTATCATGAATCGATTGTTCACCTATTTGGTTCCACCACTGATTCTTCTTTATAGAAATGCCCATAATACCCTCCCAAATTGAAGGACAATAAGAGATCTTCTGTGAACATGGAAAACATTAGGGGGCCTTGACTAATTGTAGGATGGAAGCGAATCTAGTTTGATAGGGTGATAATGGGTACTCTTATGACATCCTTGGGTAGCATTGATTACCAAAACTAGGAGGGGCACATGCTGAGCCTTAGTACCTCTGCAATTCTCTATCAATGTTTTAGCATTTTAAAGAGAGTGTAGTTACTGTAAATTATGTGCATTGGTAAGGCATTTGTAGTGGAAAAAAAAAAAAAGAATTCAAACCTAGTGTAATTTTGGCCAAAATAGATGACTGAGAAAGCAATTATTAGAAAAGAGAAGCACTTGGAAGAAGAAACAACTAAAGACAAAGAAGTCATCTGCAAAATTGAAGTTGCAGCTAATAGGTAGTTTTCTTTTATGTATATGATTCTTTGGGGAATTGTTGATTAGATATCTAGAATGACTTGAAGGAATGCTAGCAAGATCATGCTTTTAATTGGTTTGCGTTTTTACTTTAGAATCTTGTAAAGTGTTTGATTTAGTTTTTTTTTCTTTGTGTGTGTGTGTATTTGAGTTCTCTCAAGTTGGTTAGCGTTACTCATTAAGATTGTGGAAAACAAGAATTGACAATGACCATGTTGCCTTGTTGATCAACAGATATGATTTACTTTGCCTTGAAGGACTTGCCCAAGCCTTGCAGGTATTTATTGGGATCAATCCCATTCCTACTTATACATTGCGAAATATTAGGAGGGAATCCATGCTTAAAATGCGCGTAAAAACCTGAGGTGCATATATTGCATATAAATTGTTTGGTCTGTATTCGTTTTTTTCCCCCTTTTTTATTAGTATTAGTTACTGTTATGCTTTTTCATACAGACATATTTGGTTCGCCCCTACGTTGTTTGTGCTGTTTTAAGAGGTATAAGTATAACTTTTGACGATGCAAGATATAACAGCTTTATTGATCTTCAAGATAAGCTCCATCAAAATATATGCAGGTAATTCTAAAATAGTCATATCCTACAGCCTCGCATGCTCTTTGTTCTACCTTCCTGTTGCTCATATTTCTTGCATAATGTGATTTTGAGCCAGTGTTCGGGTCACATTCTAACACTGGTTATTACTTAAGGTTTACGGAACTTTTTTTTTTTTTGTGAACGGTGAATTTTTTTTATTCATCTTTGAACGTGATTACAAAGACAAAAGGGAGCAAGGAGGAGGGCAGCAAGTGTCCATCTGAGACCCAAACCCTTGATTGGCAAGATGCCAACCAAAGAGAAAACCCCAAGCGCCAAAGCTCAGCACCTAAAGGCCACAAGCCTAGATAAAACAAACAATAAAGAGCAAATGGGATGAAGCCCAACACCAGAAAAGGCCTAAAAGCCCAAATACAAGGGGGTTAACCCAACAAATAAAGCTCAAAACACCCAAATCCTAAGAATTGGCATCCAAAGTGCTAAAGCAGCCACCCCCGCAAAGATTGCCATGAATCCGCCGTATGTCGCCGATCCCAAAAACGATCGGTTGCCGGCTGCAAAGGACATGCCAGGAAGCTCACATGTTTAGTTGTCTAGTTTGCCATCTTTTGGAGATGTTGCCACACAACTAATAACAAAGCGAGATTTCACTTAACTAAGTTATCCAAGGTCTAGGAATGTTATTATTTTCCTGTGGTTGGTGACTAAATTTGTAGTCATAATGGAAGTGCAACCTAGAGATGTGATCGAACGCATCAAGAATGAGGCCAGGTTTGAAAAAATTCTGGAAAGGGGTTTTTTTTGTCTCAAGGGATTGTTCATCTGGCGATCGGATCCACAATTACGGGTGGGAATTAAGGACTTATGTGAACGACATAATGGCAAATTATAAACTCTTTAACATGACCCATTGAGGTGTATTGATGTCACATTGTCCCTCATAGAGTTGAGTTTGCTGCCATTTGATGGCTTCTGCTTTATGAAGGATCAAATATATCGCTTAGAATGCAAATGCTTTTGGCTGATGAAGCTTATGTTATACCCATTAAGCCCTCAGGAATAGAAAGAGCTCATCAGCTGTGATAGAAGGTGACATTGTAACTTGACAATGTGCAATGGGTTGAGTTTCAATTAGAAATGGGGGGAGCGAACTGAAATTTCAGTGAAAGTGCAAGGATGCTAGTATCATACAAACCAACTTCCTGACAAAAAGAAACATCTTATTAGGTTGAAAATTTTGTAAAAACATGACTTCATCTGAGCTATTCAGTTGTTGGAGGTTTCTACATTGTTCTCTTGTTCTTTTTAGGTTGCTTACTTTTTTCCCATTGAGAGGAAATATTGAATATCCTCTTGAAATGTGGAACTATTACAGATATCGGAATAAAAGAAATGTAAAAGCTATTGAAAAGTTGTCCCTACCATTTTGTATTTTAATGGAATCTTAGAGTGGTGTTCACCTTCTACATCCTTCATTTTGTTTAACTAGACAGAAAATCAAGATGCTGGATTTATTCCTTGAGTTGTTTATTTGGTTCCTTTAATTACTATAATGTCCAGACTACACTTCTTTTTTGTTACAGATATCTCCATGTTGAGAAACCACCGCTCTATGCCAGTGTTCTTTCTTTCAATCATATCTTCCAGATGGGAACTACAGCTTTATTTTATTCATTTTGTTGTTCATATTGGGACTTGAATTACCACCACACGGTAATAAGCTAATAAGGAATACAATTTTGATTCCCTCAATTGCTTTGAATTTTGAGGAGTCTAGGAAATTAGTACGAGGTACGGATAGTTGGCTTGGCTTTATCTAGAGGGATAACACAAGAGTGCTGCATTAACCAGAAATACGAGCTGCCTATCAACGAATGATTTTCACTTTTTATCCTTGTGAGGATTTTTAACTGTGTTTTTCCCCCCTTGAGTTATGTTCGGTGGTCCTTTATTTATGTTGCTGAATCTCACAGGTCATCTCCTGATTCTCCTCCTTTGAATTTGTTTGTATTTTTGTATGCACAATACCACATGCTTCTTTACCCCCTTCCTGGTCAATGTAGTTGACTTAGTTTCTGGAGAAATCTCATGCAATCCTTCTCTATAACTACATTGTTCCTTGTTTAGGCAAAGAACCTTGGTTGCAATTGGAACTCATGACTTGGACACGATAGATGGTCCTTTCACATATGAGGTACGCTTCTCCTGCACTTATTCTCTTTCAGTTTCTTTCAACACAATAGCATGGATAGTTTTTGGAGGGTGTTGATATCTAAATGTGATATTCTATGGATACTGATTTGAAGTGTCTAGTTCATAGCTGAATTCTGTCTGTCTGTTATCACTTACGCCTAGGCCTGATGATTGAGATTATAAACCCTTTACAGCTAGAAAAGCAGGCACTTCCTGTGTAATGGACAAGGGGACGGAGAGAAAATCTGCATAACCATATGTTGTCAGCAGAGATATAATGATAAGAAAACCAAGACGACATTATCTTATGGAAAGAATGAACAAATCTAGATGCCTTGTGTGTGTGACTCAACTTAGAATAGCTATTTTCCATCTTGTTCTATGCTTACATGCAATGTAAACTTTCGTATATTGGCACACGTGTAGGCTTGAGTTGAGTTGAGTTGCCGCATTATTGTCTGCATAATTCAATGGGGGACGAGTTTTTTGGCCAGCCTTGTTATGCTGGAATTTTGAGTTAAGACATTTTTGTTTGTCCATTTTGTCAAGGTGATTTTCATTTGTCATCTCTCTCTCTCTCTCTCTCTCTCTCTCTCTCTCATGGTGGTTAAAATAGCAAATCTGCAATATTTTGCATTGGAAGAGTTTATAGCTTTATGAAAAATGTCTTCTTATGCTTTTGGATGATTGGGACATCAATAATGAACTAGGATGCTGTTTGCATGATCACTTATATGTTTCCTCATGTTCCCAGGCTTTGCCACCATCGGAGATAAACTTTGTGTCACTGAAGCAGGTAAGCAGTTGTATTATGAAATTTGATGTTTTGGACCATTATGTGGATTAAAGTGTCTTACTAGGAATGCTTGAGTTCTGAGTCTACTGCTGTCTGACCCTGATTCTCAGAAAGAGGGAGGTTAACTGTAGTTAGACCTGGACTGAAACTACTCGGAAGCAACATATTTACTAGTACTTTGTTGATACTTGAATAGGCAAGTCACTTGTGAGTGTTTATGCAATCTAGGATTTCTCCAGGGCTAAAGAACCATTCTACTCTGTATACTTATGTTTGACTTTTCAGACTCAATTATTCCAAATTTCGGCTGTGTGTCCGTTTTGGTGAAAAACCGTGTGCAAAATAATTAATACATATTCTTGATATGTTACTATGAGCTTCCCCGAATTTGCGACTGGGACTATTTTTATCCCAAAACAGTGAATTTGGCAAGAACAACTGTGTTTGTTGCCTTCTAATTTTGTGTCGAAAAGTTGCGTAGGATTATCAAAATACAATTTAGGGCATGTGAATGTGTTATTCATAGCACTTTGAAAGGTGATATGCAACTGTAAGTACATATGGTGTGCTTAAAGGGGAATTTTGGATTATCTTAGATGCTTCTAAAATAAAAGATAAGTAGTTCACAACCAGTTCAAATAAATGTTAATGTTCACCTTATTTGTCTTCAATTGCTGCCTTTCTTGAACTTTTCATGTTATTGATGCAACTTTTCAAGTGCTTTTTGTTGATAAGTTTTCCTCAATAAATAGTTCGTAGCTTCATAACTACAATTGTGCTGAAACTGATTTAATCCTTTGGTTTTGCATTAGGGAAAAATTCAAAATACCCCCCAACCTTCACCCAAATTCAATTAGACTCTCAACCTTTTAAAAACTTCAATTTTACTCCCAACGTTATATTCCGTTAATCAAAATGCCCCCTTCCGTCCGAATTACTAACGGATGCCGTTAAAGGCTCCGTTAAATAGTGTTCCAATCAAATTTCGATGATCTGAGCCGTTCAATGTGTTCAAAACGTGATTTTAAGGGTACCCGCTTGAAATCAACAAAAAAAATGACAGAAAGGGCTTCATCTGAACAGTTTTTTATTGCATAGTTCAATAAAAAACTGTTTAGATGAACCCCTTCCCGATCATTTTTTTTGTTGATTTCTCCCGGGCACCCTTAGAATCATGTTTAAATTATATTGAGCGGCTCGGATCATCGAAATTCGATTGGGAAAGGGGAGGTGCGGATCTATCAGAATTTTGTTCAAGTCTGGATGTCCGGATTTTGCTTCGGTCTGCACCTCCCATTTTCCGATCGAATTTCGATGATCCGAGCCACTCAATGTGATTAGAATGTGATTTTAAGGGTACCTGCAAGAAATCAGCAAAAAAAATGACTGGGAAGGGCTTCACTTGAACAGTTTTTTATTAAACTATTCAATAGAAAACTGTTCAGATGAAGCCCTTGCCGGTCAATTTTTTTGTTAATTTCTCACGTGTACCCTTAAAATCACGTTTTGAACACATTGGACGGCTCGGATCATCAAAATTCCATCGGGACAGTCTTTAACGGAGCCTTTAACGGAATCCGTTAGTAATTCAGACGGAAGGGGGCATTTTGACTAACGGAATATAACATTGGGATTAAAATTGAAGTTTTTAAAAGGTTGGGAGTCTAATTGAATTTGGGTGTAAAGGTTGGGGGGTTATTTTGAATTTTTCCCTTCGCATTAGGTGAAAAGTTTCAGGGCTGATGAGCTGATGGAGTTTTACAAAGTGAGTCCAATTTTATGATTTCTTTGGTATGTGGATTTGTTAGTGTCCAGTGTCTCGTGTCCATGGCTTCTATTAATGAGCCATGATGGTACTTGGATATGGGTGTGAGCGTCAGTTGCGGGATTAGATCTAGGGATCATACAATTTCAAGTTTCGGCATGGAAAGCATTGAGGATGTAGGACTTGCTATGAGTAGTTGCAGTGGGCATGAAGCAGATTATCGAAAGGGACTGAATGGAGTGCCAAAGAGCCTGGGGTACGGTGCGAGACTTACCTGTTGTCAGCCAATTAGAGTCCAGCAAACACTGCTATACTATACTGTGACGAGTTTGAAAAGGAAGGATTCATGAGTATGGATCTAAATTTGGATAGGAGTATGGTGATGTGTTCATTAATTGATAAATGTATTTATTTTTTAGAACAACACGAGTTCAAATATTGGCCCAATAATTTTTTGTGGACCAAACAGGTTAATTCGCCTAATAAAGCTTGAAACTCTTTAGCCCATTCAGCCTTTAGTGACCTAATTCCTAAAATACACAAACAGCCTGTTTCTTAGCTGGACCAAAAGCCCGCTTGGATTGTATATCCAGGTACACTCTAATCCATTGTTTGTTTGGCACTCGGAACCACCTTCCAGTATGACTAATTATTGACACACCCCCTCCCCACATTATTGACTTGTCCCCCTTCCTTATCTGGCCTCTTTTAAGGGAAATGCCATTATTAATTACGAAAATGTCATTCACCTACTCATATCCATCCGTATTTCTCTTTGTAAAAAATACGTAAAGAAACCATGCCCCTCGATAGTAATCACCCCTTCAAAAAAGATAAAATGATAATAATGGTCGACGGCAAATTATCCATAGCCCATCTCGTGCCCATAATGGCCCGTAGAAGAGATATCTTTCACTAAGAGCTCATGGAGACCAACTACACATCACAAGAAGAAAAGAAAATGCATTGGATCATCTATGAAATAGGTATGGAGTGGTTATACAAGTCTCATAGGCTTTGGAAGGCTAAACCGAAGGCCATGACCAACACGAGTATGAAGAAGTCTTTTTGGTCCAAAACACAAGTGTCCAACCATCCATGGTAGGAGGTATATGAAGGTATTTTGGTAATTCCAGGAGATGCGATTCATGGTTGCAGTTGTCGTTCAGGGGTCATCATGAAGTTGCATGAATATGCATTGACAACTAGGTTCATTCACTATTCTTATTCAATATATTCAGCTATTATTAGTTTCGTTGAAAAACACCTAGGTCCATTTTATCTTAGATTTCTTGGAAGAAGAATAGCCTTTGTGTGGCCTATATGCCTAATAATTGCGATCTAATCTTTCATCTTTTTAATAGAAAGGATTATGAATTTGAGCAACGAGATTGTGGTCTTTGTGATTGAGGTTGTGGTCCTTGCAGAAATCACAAACCATTGCGCAGGTGAAACACTTGTTTCTCTCTCTTCTCATTCTCCTGATTTCCTTTCTTCTTCTTTGCGCACTTCATCTAAGTTCTATTCTTGTTGTCTACCTAAAACCACCACAATCCATATTTGAGAAGCCATGGCCCAGAGTTTCATAAAATCCTCCTACACCCATTTTGGTATCAGAGCTTAATCCTCAATCCTTACAATAGTGACAATTACCGGGTTAAATTTCAAGGTTGAAGCCCTTTTCGAAGATCTTCATAGTGAAGGCTACTAAAGAAGGTGTTGCAACTTTGACATGCAATGTTAAAAGGTAGTGTTTCTATGTTAGCAAGTGAAGAGTCATGAGTAAAAATCTAGGTGGATAGGGTTTTTTCAAGAGTTTGGTGCCTTAAATGTCTCAATATATTCGGCAAGTTCCTCCATCTTAGCCCCACAGAGGGAAACTCTTCCCTTGATGGATACATACAATGTTTGTCGTTTGTGGGGCAAGTTCCTCCACCACCGTAGCCCCTGCATAACTTGCTTTAGAATTGAATTTCCAGAATTCCAGCGCCCATATTCTGTCAAATCCGTCTTGTTCAAATGTTTTCTTCTTGTGTCTCAAGTTTCTCTTAGGAAGTACAAAAAACAAGTTGGTTTGTTATGGACATAGAATTCCGTGCTTTGTCACGTGTGGTGAGTGATCATTGTTTCTTGGGAGATAGACGTCTGGTAATCGCTATCGGGCAAGGGCAAATTCTGCCTTCAGGAAACAGTGATGACGCTGGCCTTGATCATAAACCTTATCTTTCAGCATTACCAAGTTTCCATCTGCAATGTTTGGATTTTGGTATTTGTGAGTTTTATTACTTTCTTTCTATTCAGAATTGGTCCATCGTTAATTTTCTCGTGAATCTGTTTTCAGTTTTAATTATTATATTTGTTACTAGCATATGCCTGTGCCTAAAGGCACGCTGAAACTTAATATAGTCTCAACTTACATAAACTACCCACTCTAACCGACAAGTGGAGGAGTGAGAGGGGATAGAAATTTTAGTAGGATATTTGTGAATCCTTTGGAAAAGGAATATGATCTGATGGCTACAACCTTATCATGAAAATATGATCCAACGGCCTTGGATGTTGCTTTGGTTTTATGCCTGGACATTTTCCGCTTTTTTTTATAACATAGATTTGTTATTCACTATTTTGATTTTCTTAGAGATTTGGAATTTGATTTTTGCACATTATTCCTACAATTGAATTTGTTTCACATGTAGTGATAAATGTCAAAATATACATATTTTGGCCCTTCAAACTATATTTATTAGTCATCTATTCTTGTTACTTTATAATTATTTTGTTCTTTTTTCTATTTATAGGTTGCTCGAGCTCGGTTTCCAAGATTTTGGATAAAAATGGAAGTTAGAAGAAGTTTTGAAATTAAAGTGTTGAGTGCTTTGGAATTGGATGGCTAATTTAATAGTATTAGACAATAGCCGAGGGATCAACATGTGATTTATGCATTCAAACCCTATATAAACAATATGAGCCTCACTGGTGTGGTAGCCTTGGAACGGGGAATCGCTCAGGAAGCATCGCCGTGGGTATAGCGCACGACTAAAGAATATGGAGACAGATTCAATATCATCTAATCCTTTCCGTTTCATGGGCAACTAATCCTCTTTCTTAGGGTGCAGATGAAACCCTAACCGAGTAACTATGTTTTTATTTTGATTATGGATTTCGATTACCAAAACGACGGTTGCATAATGATGGGACTTGTTTTTATGATTCGATATTATTCTTCTAATCTAGTATTATGTGTTTGTTTTCTGTGATTACAAATACATAGTTATGTAACGATATTCTTGTGTATGGAATTGAGAATTGATATAATCTATGCCTCGAATAGACGAGTCGTGCCTAGATTAATTAGTTATAGAATCGAAGACGATTTGTGCCAACCGAAGAGAGGTTATGTCCGTTTTCAATTTTATGTTATTTTCTTGACGATATTGTTAGGGCTTGTAGCTTCTAGCGAATCATTGTAGTTTGGTAATTGGTTTCCTAAAATTAATATAATTGCTTGGTTACAAAGTTAGGGTGGATTCGAAACCCTAAGACCTTTTTTCATATTCGAATTCAATATCTCCATTGCTTTCAATTATTTAGATAATTTCAGTTAAACAAACTCCAATCACTTTTTCTTGAATTAAAATAAAGAATTTATTTTTGAAATACAATAACTTAGCCTCTTGATCCCCGTGGTACGATACCCGGACTTAAACCACTGTTCTATTTGAGTTGAGGTTTAGCTCAGTTTCAATTATTTATTTTTTGTGGGAAAAACGACCTACAAAATTTTGGTACCGTTGTCGGCGATCAAAAGCATGGTTGTTCAATTTTAAGATTGGTTCTTACTTTAATTCCTAGCTTAATTATTATTATTTTTTCCCTTCATTTAATTGTTTAGTTTAGTTCCCTAGTGCAGGTTACTTGTGTTTACAACTGTAATTTTGGCTTGCAGCTGGAAAGGAAACTAGAAGAGCTCGGTATCACTATTAGGCCCTCACAAAAGAAGAGCACTGTGAGTTCTAATTATTGTATTAAAGCTACTAGAGCTAGTTTGCATTAGTTTAATACTTTCACATTCCATTAGTTTTAATTAGTTTGAGTTTCTATTGAGTAGTTTGCCATTAGAGATACTTGTTGCACGTAGAGTGATGTTATTAATTTTATATGCAAGGGCGTTGGTCTTGTCATCTAGATTTAATCCCTGTTGACCCTGAGTGTGGGAGGACCCTTAAGGCTATTCGAGCAGTTAAACATCCCAATAGACCTAGCAACTCACTTTCAATCATGGTGTTACGCAATAATCAAGATGACTAGACTAGGCAGTTGAAGTTGTACTTTGCTCCCCCTGCATACACATCACCTTCTTGCATCTTGCTGCCCACTATCACAGTAGCTCAATATGAGATCAAGTCCCACACTCATCAGATGCTCCCATCCTTTCATGGGCTTGACAATGAGGACCCTTTTAAGCATATTGATGAATTTGTTGAGAAAAGCTCCACGGTGAAAATTCAAAACTTTTCTGATGATGCCCTTAAGCTAAAACGTTTTCCCTTTTCACTTAAGGATAGAGCCAAAGATTGGCTGAATTCCTTGGCAACTGCGTATATCACTATTTGGGCCCAATTACTGCAAGAATTCCTTACAAAGTACTTTCCCATAGGTAAGACAATCCTGTATAGGCAAGCTATCACAAGCTTCTCTCAGGTTGATGGCGATCAATTTCATGAGACATGGGAAAGGCTCAGACAGCTTACTCGAAAGTGTCCCCACCATGAAGTTCCTAAGGGGCAGTTAGTCCGTATTTTTTATGATGATTTGTCTGAACGACATCGTCAAACGGTTGATGCCTCTTGTGGTGGGACTTTTATGCTTATGACCCCGGACGAGGCATGGATGTTATTTGATAACCAGAGTAATAATTCCCAACAACATGACTCGGCCGCTAGAAGAGTTAACATGGTGGCCTCAAATTCCCAACAGCAAAGAGGGATTTATGAGGTTGGACACTCCAACGATTTCTCTAACCAAGTGGCCGCTTTGAACAAAAAATTTGACCAGCTTCTATCCCTTGGTCAAGTTCCTTCTCCACCTTTTCAGCCTTCATATTTTCAGGAGGCTTGTGCAATTTGTTCGAGTCCTACTCACTTCGTGAGTGAGTGCCATATAGCTTCACAATACCCTGAGTTTGTTCAAGAGAAAGTTAATGCGGCTCAAGGGTTTGTTAGACCCGGTAACGATCCTTATTCTAATACATACAACCCGGGATGGAGAAATCACTCGAATTTCTCTTGGAAACAAAAAGCTTCGAGCAATTCTTTTGCCCTACCCCAAAGGCCCATGTTTACCAACTCTACCAATCCTTTAGTTTACCATCCGACTCCACCGCAACAACTATATCAGTGCCCTAATCCCCTTCCACCTCAAAGAACTCCGATTTTGAGGATAAGGTGTTGCAAGCTCTCCAAGGGCTTGAGGCTACTTCGCGTAAACTTGAAGCGAACACACAAACTGTCAACTCTCATACACAATCCATTTCAAAGATAGAAGCCCAAATGGGGTAAGTAGCTAATACACTTAGTCGACGAGAGGAGGGCAAGTTACCAAGTCAGCCTGTTGTTAATCTAAGGGGTCAACATGAAGTTGAGACGTCGCAAGTGAATGATGTTTATCATGAGCAAGCCAATGTGGTAGTCACCCTTCAAAATGGAAGGGAAATAGAAACTAGACCAGATGATGAAAAACACAAGGATAAACATGCAAGAATAGAGCGAGTTCCTAAAAATACGGAGGATAGCCCTCCTATCATTTCCACTTTGAATCCTCCAATAACACCTCCTCACATACCAAAAGCACCTTTCCCTACTTGTCTTGAAGCACTTTCACCCTTTGGCAAGAAGGGCACAAAACAAGAAGAAATGATGGAGGTGTTTAAGCAAGTGAAAGTTAACCTCCCTCTCCTAGAGGCAATCCAACAAGTTCCGGCTTGTGCTAAATTTCTGAAAGATGTCTGTACTCAAAAGCTTAAGTCTAGGACACATGTGCCTAAAAAGGTGCATCTTACTGAGCAGGTGAGCTCCATTCTGACACACTACACACCTCTTCAGCATAAAGACCCTGGTGCTCCTACCATTTCATGTGTTATAGGCAATCATGTCATAGATAGAGCACTCCTAGATTTAGGGGCTAGTGTCAATTTGCACCCTTATTGTGTGTATGAGCAACTTGGGTTGGGAGAGTTGAAACCTACGTCGGTTACCTTACAGTTAGCTGATCGATCCACTAAGGTGCCACGTGGCGTCATAGAGGATGTCCTTGTCAAGGTAGATAAATTTTACTTTCTTGTTGATTTTATAGTTCTTGACATGGAACCCGTGCATAGTCCTAACAAGCAAATTCCCCTTATTCTTGGTCGACCTTTCTTAGCCACGGCTAATGCCTCTATCCACTGTAGGATTGGGGTGATGGATTTATCTTTTGGGAACATGATGGTGTAATTAAATGTTTTTGATGCTTATCCATATCCCTCTGAAGAGAGCGACCGCTTTGTAGTTAATATGATTGATGATATGGCAAATAAAGCTCTTCCAAATCTGGGCGTTAGTGGCCCTGTCGATTTAAGTGGGGACGATCCCTTAGAGACTTACTTAGCTCATTGTGGTTATGATTTTGAACTTGATGAGTCGACTCATGAGCAAGTTAGTTCATTGCTAGACTCTGCTCCTTGGTCAACTATTGATGAGTGGATATCTAATGGGGAGCCCCTTCATCCTTCTGCAATTATCTCCACTCCCTTTTGCCATAGAATTACCTGATTGTGAGTCGAAACCTTTGTCACCTAATCATAGTGTGGAACTTTTGGGGCCGGTAGAAATTATGTCAGTGGTTATTTCTATACATAGCGATCAATCTGCAAAGGAAAGGATAATTGCTGACAATGGACCATTCTTCAAAGAATCGGTGTGCGATTTTATCATTGAGGTAGCATCCTTCGGTTCAACTCGTAGAATTTTGTTAGGGGTAGTTCTTTTCAAGAAAGCATTCCCTTGGTATGCAGATCATGTCCACATTCTGAGTATGAATAAAATATTGACTCACTTGTTTGAACAACTCATTAAACAACTTTTATTTGTGTCAAATAATTTTTTCTGGCGTGATCCCGATATTGTTAATTATAAAAAGAGACTTAAATTGATTTGAGCTTCACGAATGCTTGGTTGAAAACACTAAGCCCTTGTTCGGTTTGGGGTTTGGAAAAATTTTTCCAAACCCAAATCCACCCATTACCTATAATTTTAATTATTATTTTCATTTCTCTCTCCACTCATTACCCCTATATCCAATCATTAATCTTATTTCTCTCTCTATCTCTCTCCACTCATTACCTATTTCCCCAATTATTACCCTATTTTCACTCTTCACTCATTACCCAAAAATCAAACCCAAAAATTTTCTAAACCCACAACCGAACAAAGCCTAAACTTAGCATTTCTTGGGAGGTAACCCAAGTGTTATTGTTTAGTCTTTCTGTTGGTGCCTTACATTTTGCAGGTTGTCATACTTCAAGTTGGGGGGGCTTGTTTCTCTTTGCTCTCTTTTACGTGCTATGTTCATATGGCCATTGAGGTGATCTCTTTCCTTCTTTTATTTTGCGTGTCTAATCTTTTTGGTGAGTATGTGTCAATGGGGACGTTGAATAGTTTAAGTTGGGGGGAGGGATCAACTTATTTCAAAGTTAGAGTCGTGAAAAAAATGAGAAAAAATTGAAAAAAAATTGTTGGATTATTTTTGTATGAGACTTGTTGAGATTGGCTCTTGGTTGATTGAGTCTGAGATGTGATGATCATTGCTTGGAATTGGATATCTCTGTGGCATTGTAGTTCTTTTTGCTAGCTTTTTGTGAGAAATTCGTCATGGCACTTATTCTTAGCATTTTTGCACTTCACGTTTGGGCTTTGGTCGCTTTGTGAGTTGCATACTGATTGTTCTTAATGGCTTGTTTAGTGGAGACTTATGCCCATGTTATTTTAGAGACTTATCTTTTCTTGGAGTGGTGTCACATAAACTCTCATCACAGAAGAACGTATTCGTAGTTGATCTCATTATCTTTGTTATCAAGCATTGGGAACTTATTGTGATGCTTATTTATCTCTTGGGTTTGGAAATTTGCATGGTTGTGTTGCCCCTAGGAGAGGATCATAGGCCATTTTTGATACTTTTGGGCCAGTTCGTTTCTTTCTTTCTTACACTTATCCCTTGTGAGTCCATTTGAGCCTCTTGCATGATAACATTTTCTTGTTGAGCTCCACCATCTATATTGTGTCTTGAGAAGGCTTAATTAATCATGTGGAGGTGATTTATTGACAAAAGATGGGTAAGCGGAGTTGGAAATAGAGCTTTGTTTATGGTAGCCCTTCCAAAAGAAAAAAATGTATCAAAAGAAAAAAAAGAGAAGAAAGATATGGAAAAAAAAAGGACACCAAGCTTAATGAAAGAAGGAGTAACTCATCTTATTTTGGGAGGGTGTTGAAGGATAGGAAAGAGAGATGTGGCGAAGTATCAAAAGAAAAAAAAGAATGAGAAGAGGGCACATTTTGTGAAACTTGCCCTATATAAGTAGTTGTGAGCCTATTCTTCGACACTTGAATATTTTACCGTAACCTTGAAACATGCATTCTCCCTTACCTAATGCTATAACCCGAATTGAAAGTCCTATTTGATCTTAGGGGCAACGGGATGTGGATTGATGGATAGAGAGAATTTCCAATGCTTGCATTCCGTTCATGAGATCATGTGTCCACTTTATAGAGTGTTCTTTTCGTGTCTTTGTGTGCGGAATACTTTGTTTTCATGTTGCATAACTTCCACCTGCACGTATTAAGAGTACATAATATGCACCTTGTTTCGAGTGAATTCATTTGTTGAGTGCATGACATGGTGAGATTTGAAGTCGAGACTCGGTCCAGAGAGAATTTTTAGTTGTTACTCACCTTGCAACCGAGGCCCTTATTCACACACGTTATGTGTAGGTGCCATGGCTTATTTTTATGATTTGATACCATCTAGAACTATTGTTGCCTGGTATGTTTCTGCTATGGTTTCATTTTCTTTGCTTGAGATATCAATGAGTTCTCTTATAGGTTTTTGGGTCTCATGTGAAAAAGATTCACAGTGTTTGTGGGAGTTCATTGTTGTAAACCCTCACAAGACAACACTCATCCTCTGGGGATCGCCCAGGGGTTTAAAAGGCTTGTTGCATGGGCTAAGTGCAATCATGAGTTCTACGAAAGTGGCATAGTTAGAATTTATCTTATTGTTTTCTTTGCTCGGGACTAGCAAAGTGTAAGTTGGGGGGGGTGCTAAAATGTACATATTTTGGCCCTCCAAACTATATTTATTAGTCATCTATTCTTGTTACTTTATAATTATTTTGTTCTTTTTTCTGTTTATAGGTTGCCCGAGCTCGGTTTCCAAGATTTTGGATAAAAACGGAAGTTTGAAGAAGTTTTGGGATTAAAGTGTTGAGTGCTTTGGAATTGGATGGCTAATTTAATATTAGACAATATCCGAGGGATCAACATGTGATTTATGCATTCAAACCCTATATAAACAATGTGAGCCTCACTGGTGCGGCAGCCTTGGAACGGGGAATCGCTCAGGAAGCATTGCCGTGGGTATAGCGCACGACTAAAGAATATGGAGACAGATTCAATATCATCTGATCCTCTCCGTTTCATGGGCAACTATCCTCTTTCTAAGGGTGCAGATGAAACCCTAACCGAGTAACTATGTTTTTATTTTGATTATGGATTTCGATTACCAAAACGATGGTTGCATAATGATGAGACTTGTTTTTATGATTCGATATTATTCTTCCAATCTAGTATTATGTGTTTGTTTTCTATGATTACAAATACATAGTTATATAACGATATTCTTATGCATGGAATTGAGAATTGAGATAATCTATGCCTAGGATAGACGAGTCGTGCCTAGATTAATTAGTTATAGAATTGAAGACGATTCGTGCCAACTGAAGATAGGTTATGCCCGGTTTTCAATTACATGTTATTTTCTTGACGATATTGTTAGGGCTTGGAGCTTCTAGCGAATCATTGTCGTTCGGTAATTGGTTTCCTAAAATTAATATAATTGCTTGGTTACAAAGTTAGGGTGGATTCGAAACCCTAAGACCTTTTTTCATATTCGAATTCAATATCTCCATTGCTTTCAATTATTTAGATAATTTCAATTAAACAAACTCCAATCACTTTTTCTTGAATTAAATAAAGAATTTATTTTTGAAATACAATAACTTAGCCTCTTGAACCCCGTGGTATGATACCCGGACTTAAACCACTATTCTATTTGAGTTTAGGTTTAGCTCAGTTTTAATTATTTATTTTTGGTGTGAAAAATGACCTACCATGTAGGTTCCTTTTATCTAGACTCTTAGGAAGGAGAATAGCCTTTTGCTTGATGTATAAATTGGGATTCATTTCTGAATTGAGTTGACTGTTGAATTTGAGTACGAGACTTAGGTCTTTGTGATTATGGTTTCGGTATTCGCAAAAATCGCCCAACCCTTACGAGGATGAAGCACGTCTTTCTCTCTTCTCCTTTACTTTCTTCTTCTTTGCGCACTAATCTAGTTCACTTCTTTATTGCTATTTTCTACCCAAAACAACCACAGTTCTTATTGTAGGCGGTGACGCTGAAAGTTACATAAGAGAGTCCTACATCTGTTGTTGCTTACTCTCTCTGATTTGCAATGAGTACGAGGGATGGATTCAGTGGAATATGGATTGACGGGATATCTCTCGCTGCAAATCTGCACAGGACAACTGTGTCTGACCCTTCAACTCCCAATGCGTGAATTCTGACCCTGATTCCAACTCCTCAACTCAAGTGCATTTTTGGCCCGTCTTGAAACATATTCTCCGGTGTTTTCTGAAAATTTCTGACAGCTGTAGAACCATTTTTGGGTGTGTTGACTCATTCAAAAAATTCTGCACACATGTCGATGTCGTGTCGTGTTGACATAGTTGCTTCACCATTTTTGTGGATCCATGTAACATAGATGAGCCATCATTTTTTTTTTCTTTCAATCTTTAACTTGTGAATAAGGTGCTATTGTGCATGAATAATGATCCTTGATAGTGCTTGTGTACTTTGTGAGTTGCTATAATCTTGAATACGTGATCACAACCTTCACACATATTTTACCATGTACATTTTGGCAATCAGATTTGAAGCTGAAGAAGTTCCTGCACATAATTGAGAACTCCTCTGTGTATCCTGTTTTATATGATTGGAACAGGTATTTTGGTTTCTTGCTAACACCAGCTTCATGTTCAGCATTTTTTGCACTCCCCGCCCTCCACCCAATCCAACTAATTGCTATGTCTGATATTCTATGAATGAGGATTTGCTCGAGGCCTGCAGTTCTGAGATTTTTGGCGCCCTAGACGAGCCCGTAACTTGAAGCCCCAATATGTTTTTATGATGTACAAGACCTGTATTTATCGAGTATAGAAAATAGATGTGATTACATTATTAATTTGAACAAATGAGATATGGTCATTTTATTTCATTTTTTTTTCAACTTTAGTTTACAATATAGTATAAAGCTGTTAGCCTATTACTACCTGCCTATTTTCTTTGATTTAAAGCTGTAACTTCATCTTTTTTCAACTTCAGTTTACAATATAGTATAAAGCTGCTACAACCGGCCTGATTTCTTTGAATTTAAATATTGGCTTCATCTTTTTATTACTAAAGTTTACAACATTATATAAAGTTGATTCAGCTTTGGTGAATTTCAGTCATGTGAAAATTAAGATAATTAAGGTTTTCTTTGATTTTGAATCAAGGTTAGATAGTATTCCAGGCAATAGGGGAGCAGAGAAAAAAGAACGAAGGAACCTTAATGTAGATATAGAAGCCGGGTGATAAGTGATTCAAACAAAAAATTTGGGATGAAGAATTGGCCATTTTCAGCTTCACGGCTCTGATATCTTCTAAAATCAGGCTCCCATTTATGTACATTCCTTATATCTAAGTGGGCCCACATGTTCTAAAACAAATCTGGGGGCCAAAGGCAGTTCACCTGCAGGTCTACCCCCAGGGGCGGGCCTGCTTGGCTTGTATTAAGAATATCAACCCTAATTTCTGTATGCACAATCTCTTTAAAGAAGTGATCATCTTATGGCTTTGATTCTCTCTCTCAAGTCTCAACCCTTTCTAAGATGTTTTACGTCCTTCAAAGTCAAAATACAACATTCATTGTTATTTTGCTTTTGGTTTATACTTCAGAAATTTTTGCTTTTTCTTTTTTCAGAACTGTTCTTTCATTGCCCCCAATTATCAATGGTGCTTATTCTGCCATTACTTTGAAGACGAAGAATGTTTTCATCGAGTGCACGACCACTGATTTGACAAAGGCCAAAGTTGTGTTAAATACAATGGTAAGAGTAAAGTTAGATCTACAGTTGCTTCGTTGTTATTTGTTAGCATTGACTAGTGAGTGGATGATCAGTGGATATTTTTCATGTATTTTCCTAGGTATCCATGTTTTCGACATATTGTGAAAGATAGTTTGAGGTTGAACCAGTTCAAGTAATGTATTCTGATGGGAGTTCATGTGATTACCCTGATATATCTCCTTTCCAATTGGAAGTGTATCTTTCTTACATTGCTGATATAATTGGAGTTCCCTTGGAAGAAAATGAGGTTTCACAATACTTGCTATTTTATTTTGTTTTATTTCTACATGATTCATTATAGATACTGAATTTCTCCTTACATTGCCATTGATCACATGTATGCTTGAGCTGAGTCGTTCTCTTGTCAGTTGATTGCTTCTATTTGTATAATTTTCCTATCCTAGCAGATAGACCTGGTTTTCTTAAGCCACTCTTCTTCAATTATTTTCAATTATTCTATCCTAGTAGAAAGACCTGATTATTCCTTTGCTTCTAGTTGCCAATGTTGATCCCCTCCGGCAGACATCTATATACCCTCACTTACCTTTCTTCTACACCCGCATTCTTTCTCCGTGGGTAAATGTCTACATTTATGTGCTGGGTGCATATAGAGTTCTGCTGGCTGTAATATTAATGCTGCCTTAGTATTTCGAGTCTTTTTGTTGTTTGTCTTCTCTCCTTCCTATGACCTTACTTCGTAGTTGCTATCTCTTACACTTTGGTTCATGATCGCATTTTCATTTGGGTACTTATTTTCCTATTGATCTCTAATGGAAGACAAATCCTGATTGCCTACCACTTTCTCTGTTTCTTGTTATTATCCATCCCAACGCGGTTTACTTTCTTTGTGAAAGGCTTATTGGATATTATGCGGCTGTGAAGACGATTTAGTTAGTACATTTTTCTTTTGTACTCGGCCCCCTCTCTTATTGGATATCATAAAAAAAGGGACAGAGGGAGTAAATCTATAATCCTACGTGCGGTAGATATATTAGATATCCATTTTATCAATTCGTCAGTTGCCTACAAGCATTTTGTTGAGGGAGTACCCACCGACCCTCCGGATGTTTCTAGAATGTTCAGGATTGCACTAGAGTCTTGTAGACTTTTTGGATTCTTTCGGAATGCTCCAGATTTTACTTAAACCTTATGGTCTCCACCAGAATGTTGTAGGCCATGCTAGAACAATCTAGAAACTTATGGAAGGTGGTGGAGTCTTCTGGGTTTCTCCGGAAACTTAAAAAATTCTTCTAGGATAGTTATTATCTTGAAAATTATTTTGCTCCCTATAAATAGAAGATGGGAGCTCATTAGGTGTGTGTTAGAGAGTAAGCTCTCGAGTGTAAAAAGTGAGTGACACTCAATTGTGATTGAGTGTTGGATTGTGAGTGACGGCATACATGCTAGTTTGAGATTGAAGTGCCTAAGTGTAAGGTGTACTAAGGTGTTGTCTTGTGTCCTGTGTATAGTGAAGGTACTAGAGTAGCACGCAAGATGGTGCCGAACACAACTTTGTATGTTATTGCTTAATTATGTCCAATTTTACTTTGAAAAAATGAAGCAATAATTCTTGTTAATATTCACATTGGATGAAGTTTGTAACTCCTTTTGAAAAATGAAATTGAATTATGTTAGAAAATTTTCCTTAAATAGCGAAGAGCCCAAATTTTGATTTTACACGAGGTGAAAACCCATGAAGCCCTAATTTGTGTCCAAGTTCTATTCTGACCTTGGAAATAATAATTTACACTTCGTAATTTCTAGCAGACATACATAGTGGGAAATAGAGTATTAAGGGAAATTGCTTGCTTCAACAGAGAAGAAGGCAAAGTGGTGGAGGTAATTGTTGTTGTTGATGGCTATTGTTGGTGGCCGTGATTTTCCTGGGGGCTACCAACAGTGGATGTTTTGGGTTACTCTTTTGCTGATGATGGTCGTTGTTGTTAAGCGATGCCCTTTAATCTTCATTTCTCCATATTTTTGAGCAAAACAGTACTGCAATCAATAATTCTTATCTTCTCCATTTTTGGAATTTGATACTTCCTAGAAAAAATTATGGAGGATGGCGTCCATTTCCCCATTCATACTTTTCAAAACGCATTTTGTTTATGATATTATGTATTTGTATGTCTATTATTCATAATATAAAACCAATATTGCAAATTTGAATGCCGGAGGGAAAGTGGTGAATGTTTGATGTGAATCTTTTTAAAAGAAAATAGTGGTAGAAATAAAGTACACCCTACGTCCCCATTTGCTAGTTACTTTTTATCCCTCTTAATTTATAATGTTTAATGTGATTTTGAAAACTTTATTTACTGAAGTCAATAGAGATTTATCAACTAAGATCCATATTACATATAAAACGTATATCAATTGCAAAATATAAACAATTTTTTATCCGGTGAAAATTGAAGAAGGAATAAACAAATTGTGACAGAGAGAATATTGGATTACAGTTGTCTTTCTTTGCATCTTTTTTATACAAAATAATATATGGTAAATAGAGATAAAAATGAGGGTTTTTTTTTTTTTTTTAAGGATTGGATATTGTTTGTGTTTGGAGAGAGAGAGAGAGAGAGCGCGGGGTGGGGGTGGGGCAAGGTGGGTCGGTAGGAGAGAGAGTTTGGTCAAACAATCTTCCTGGCTAAAATGTGCATTTTGGTCCTAGAATACATGAGCAGAAGGCTTTGCTAAGGGTAAATTGTCACGCCCTCGATTTTCAACATAAATAACAATACCATTTTAAATACAAATCCTCACAATAGTACATACCATACCCCAAAATACATTACAGTTTCCGAATTCACAAGTTTGTCCAACCAATACAGTATTCCAAAAATAGAGAAAACTACACAATGCAATTTCTTTTACAAAGATAGACAAGTACTTCCAAAAAATAATTTTAGTCTGTGATGTCTGTGGTTGAGCTACACTAGCCCAGCAGAGAAATCTATACGCAAGTTATAAGAAAATATAATGAGTCATGTACCTAGAGTGAATGAATACGACGAGATTCCACAAAGAAACATGAGACTTCCACCATAAACGAGTATACTACAACCAGTGGATCATGATTTCATATTGGTATTCCTAACAGCTCATACGCCAAACTAGAAGCATAAACCGACTCGAATTATCCTAATTAGACCACAATTTGTCCACACCCGTCACTTGTCCATTGCTACACAAATACTCCATTTTGCCTCTATCTATATGTATATGTAATGATCACGCACCAATAGTAATATGTGAACAACAATATATATGTACAACAAATCCCAAGATGTTAATGACAAGGAGTATACCTCTCGGCAGGATAGTACGAACATCACTAAATTCCCTTTTTGAACATAATCAATTCGTCTTGTATTTCTCAAGTATTAACCATTTTTTGTTTCAATACAGCTCTAGGCATTTGGGACCCCATGCGTCCACTAAAAACCTTTCATTCTTGTCTGCGCGTTTGGGACCCCGTGCGTCCACTAGAAACCTTTCATTCTTGTCCGGGCGTTTAGGATCCCGTGCGTCCACTAGAAACCTTTCATTCTTGTTTGGGCGTTTGGGACCCCGTGCGTCCTATGTTCATTCCGGCATCTCTATTTCTTGTTTCCCATTTCATATTCCTGATTGACCTCATTCTCAACTTATAACCAATCTATATCATCCATACAACATGCCACATGATCTCATTATATCCACATACCAATTAATCAAACTCTGAAATAATCAACCATATCATAACATCAACTAGAAGATAAGTATACACATTTCCCTTATGAATATCACCACATCCCACACGGCATACTGAACACATAAGTAACCTTACAACACACTGACCACTAGCCTCTAATAGAATCTCATAAAATGAGAGCCCAAGGAGTTTAGGAAGATCAACGAGACATATCATAAGGATACGAGTTACAACGTTACACTTTGGATCACTAGCCAGACTCACAACTACCCATCATGCTCACCACAATGCCTTGTACAACCTATAGTACACCTAAACATCCTTACGGTACATTCTCCATTTATAACGATGCTAAGATTATGCTTAACAAGTATCGAAGGGATTGAAACGATCAACGAATCATTGGAACCCAAGTAATCAAGTTTAGAAATGATTAGAATGTGATTGGAGAGTGTTAGAAGTGATCGGGGATCAACACAATCGACGGGTGATCAACAAAGTCCAAAAACAGTTTTCTGAGTCATTGGTACTAATACCTCAAAAAGTAGGTATTGGTACCAAACCAATCTAGTGAGCAATCAGAGTCAATGTATTGGTACCTCAAAATTTAGGTATCGGTACCAAAGGTACTGGTACCTCAAAAAAGTGGTATCGGTACCAATGCATTACAGCAGGCGATTTTGCAGAAAATCGAGATTGAGCTTAAAGTCGAAATCCAACGAACTAAAGCACAATTTAGGCACACAATCATCACATAAACTCATAACAATGGTAAGAAATCCCTACCTCATGGGTTTTGAGCAAAACCCGACCCTTTGACCTAGTCAACCAAGCTCCAACGAGGTCCGATCACGAATTTTCTTAGATATTCGGAAAGCCTGTGCTTCGTATAGCAAGTTTAATTCTTGAACTTCATTCGGAATCACGCTCTAAGGTGAAGAGATCGAAGAGAGAAGAGAGGGAGAGTTTTTCGGATGGAGAAGAGGAGAGAGAGAGATAGCCGAGAGTGAGAAAGGGGGAAATGGGAGAAATTATTCTCCTGGGAAAGTTAATGGCATGGGGAGTAATCCGATGCTTCCACCCCACACACACACGTGCACCTCTAGCACAATTATCCTTATATCCTCCCACGAAGACGTCACACTGAATATCCACACAGTCTATCTCGACGGGCCATACGTTTATAGAAGAAAAAAATACGACCTCAAAAAATACAGGTCTCTACAAGACGAAAACTGGTCAATTACAAGACGTTTATGCACTCCCACTTTATATATAGTAATGTTCCATAAACAAGTGTTGTTTAGGGTGTCCAAATTCAACAATTTGTAGAAGACTTGAAGGGTAAAAAGATAAAATGCTGATGACCATGGGAAAAATTAAATGCTTATAGCTATGACTATTGGAAGATGTGCATAGAAAGCATATCTTCAAGGTCAACATCAATGGGAGATTGTTGGTGGCCATGAGACTATGTAACCTGCAAAAGAAGATGCCAAGGCAAGGCGCAAGTGGATTATCAAGGCAAAGAAGTTATGTTTGTGTTGAGAACGACAGTTAAGAAGGAATTGTTGGAGTCCGTAGGAAAGTCTACTACTCTCCAAGAAGTTTCAGACCTGTTTGTTAGGGAGAGAAGGGAAGGGGAGAGAGCTTATCCACCTCCAAGGGGCTTAGCTAACACCACCTCCCACCATAGGATTAGCTTACCCAGATGGTAAAAACCAAATTACCCCTCAAACCATTTTGAATACTCAGTGTAATGATTTTTTAATGGGGCAACCAATTAATTTCTCAAATTATCAACTCTTATCTCCAACACCCCACCCCCCCACCCAAACACACACACATACACAATATATCCTCTGTCCTTATCCCCCAAAAACCTTATCCTCCAGACAAACAAGCCGTTTGGATACATTTGCGGCATTTTTTTCTAAGACATGATGCTAGACTGCAACTTCTAGAAAATGAGGTGTCTATAGTTACTCAAGGATTGATGACCACCTCATTTGCCTTTATGTACTGACATGTGGTGATGTTATGATGCATTTATATCTTAGTGGCTTTTCAATCTAACCATCAAATTCTATTTCTTTTTTCTTGTGAGTAACTACTTGGTGCCACATGAAAATTTTACAATCTTTTAACTTCTTGTTTTCCATTTTTAGATTGCAATGTGTGGGTTCGGAGAGGTTTTAAATCAACAAACTAAGATCATTTACAAAGGGAAGCGCATAGGCGCTTTTGGTATGGTGCATCCAGAGGTATGCAGAGCACCACTTAAATGAACAGTTTTGGAAATTATGACTTAATGAATTGCTTTAAGATATTCGTCTCTTATTGTTGTTGTGTTAACCTTCTAGGTGTCATGAATGATGAAAAGCATGCTTTGATTAGAGAAGATCTATAGGAGTGGGTGCATTAAGTTGGTTTCTAATTCGTGACGTTAGTTTTCGTTATTGTTCAAATGGCTTATAACAGTTTTCCACCCGAAGTGGGTTTTTTCCCCCTTGTTGGAGCATAGTGTATCCTTTCGATTTCCAGGACAATAAAATTGAATTTGGAATAAGTGTAGATGAATTATCAAAAAGAGTTGTGTTTTACGGCTGTTTAGAATTATTGAAATTAGGGCAACTCATCCATTCTTCAATTCCATTTGAAGCTCATAGTATCTAGTGTGAAAAGCTTTGGGTTTGATAAAAGCTATCTGCAAATAGAACAGGAGAGCTTAATAGCCAGCTCATCCTTCCCAGCACTTGGATTGAGCAAAACATGCATAGATAGCTTACCGTTCATGTATTGTATTATTGTAATGGCTCTTAATAACTCTGGGGCTTTTTTGTTTATATCCTCTGTTGCTCTACTTGTTCCTTTTTAGATTATAGTGAATTTTATTACGTAATAATGCTAGCTTAATCTTCTTTTGTGCTATTTTCAGGTATTACACAACTTTGGCATTCTTGACCCATGCTCATTTGTGGAACTTAACATTGAGAGTTTCTTATGGAGTTAGTGTCAGATGTAAGTTCCTCTTCTCATTTTACGAAATTAGTGGCCAAAAATAAATTATTTTCCTTTTCTAATTTCTCTCTTTCTCCCATCAAGTTCTACTTTCCAAAGGCCGCTCTAGTTGTGTTTTATCCCCACACATGCTTGCATGTTGTGTTGATTTTTGAAGCTGCAGGTATGTTGGATCCTTGTTACTTTGCCTCAACTTGCTTTATTGAGACGAGTTTACAGTTGTGCAGCTGTCCGTCCGATTATTAGATTCCTCGGCTTCCATGTTTAGCAAATACTTGTACCTCTGCTGCTCCTATGAGGCTGAGTTTGGGCAGAATATTTGGGTACCATATTAACATCATTGCCTTACTGGTATCATATTTTTAACATTAAGATTTCAAGCCAACTTTTTGCCCCTTTCCTTTTGGGGTCCTTCAATGACGAAAACCATCTTATCTCTAGTATTTTCATTGTTCGGCGGTTCCTAATGTTACACTAACACCTCCTAGGCTTCTCAACTTACAAAAGAATCTCTAGTCTCTATCCCATTGAGCACTACATTTCGAACACCAATTTTTCAGCTACCCATTGAGCCTTTTTATCTGCGTTCTCCTCCACAGAAGAGCCTTTTTATTTGAGTACCATGTGCATTGTTGACGTCATTTGGATGAAGAAGCGTATATGCTCTTTCACCTTGGTTTTGCTCAATAGGGGGAGACTCGAGTTTACAAGTTACATAAGTCCTTTTGAAACAGGCTTTCTCGCCAAGTTCTGTCAAATTATTAAACAAGCTTGTTTTGCCCAATCACGAGCAGATTATTCTTTGTTTACTCGTGTCATTGAACACTCCACCACCTTTGTTTTGGTATACATTGATGGTATAATTGTTACATGCAATGATCACACAGGAATATCGAAGTTCTCTAATTCTACTATCTTCAACTAGCTCACTCACTGTCAATGGCTTTTATGTTGCTACTCGTTTTCATTTTGCTTTTAAAAATATGATATTTTGATTGGGTTGCAATAGTATTATTTGAATCTCTATTATTTGTGCTCAATTATTTTGGGGAAAATGACGGCCTAGGACGTGTTTTGATAATTAATATCCGCCAAGGACATGCTGAGAACATTTGTTATTGCTGAAAATGTCCTTGGCGGGTATTAATTATCAAAACATGTCATTGGCCGTCATTTTCCCTATTTTGGAGTCTCAAAGTTATTTCCTTTATGGTTGACGCGGGTTTGGGCTAACCATGAATTACCTCAGGGGCAGACCTAAGCTATGGGGTGCCAAGGTACCCTTGCTTGGCTACAAGCACCCCATAAGAAAATCCCGGTTCAGCCACAGAGTTACTGGGGCAGGTCGGGACGTTGTAATATTATTAGGGATAGGGTGTGATAATTTTTTGGTCGGGTCCGTCAAAACTGTCCCCCCACCATCCCTATCCGTTTGTTGTGATGCAAAACGTTTTCTTATTCTTGCGGTGTAAAAAATGTTTCAAAAAATTTATTTCGTACTTTCACATGCCACAGAAAGTGATGAAGTCAACCCAAAATATTTTCCATGTTTAGGATTGGGGGAGAAGAGCTTGAATCTAGGGATCACTAAGTTCAGCTATTGCTGCCAAAGGTTCCATTGATGGCTTTGTTACCTTCGTTATTTGGCATTGAGCAAACATATCTTTATATGTTGGTTCTTTTTTGTATGGCCTATATCTCTCAAGATTGTAATTTCCCCGTTTTGGGTGTGGTTTCTTTGTCAAAGCAATTTTACACACCATACACGTAAATCTTCTTCTAGAGTTTGCAAAGTAGTATAGCTACACCGGTGTAGGTCAGTAGGTGCTTGGGTAATTTTATTCTTGCATCTTGTTTTCTGTAGTTTTGCATAAAAGCAAGGAGCTATTCTAAGCCTGCACATATTTTGGGTGCATTCAGTTGTTCCAGAGGTTTCTTTGTATGTTGTTATGCTTCTCCGTTTATTGTTTGGATTTATTTTCCCTTCATTATGTAATCTGTATGCTTGCCATTTTCTACGACTGTACACAAACTACAGTGTACTTTGAATTTATTTGTATGTTGGTATGCACACTACCACATGCTTCTTTACCCCCTTCCTGGTCAATGTAGTTGACTTAGTTTCTGGAGAAATCTCATGCAATCCTTCTCTTAAGATGCCTACATTGCTTCTTGTTTAGGAGAAGAACCTTGGTTGCAATTGGAACTCATGACTTGGACACGATAGAGGGTCCTTTCACATATGAGGTATGCTTCTCCTGCTCTTATTCTCTTACAGTTTCTTTCAACACGATAGCATTGCTAGTTTTTTGAGGGTGTTGATATTTAAATGTGATATTCTATGGATACTGATTCGAAGTGTCTAGTTCATTGCTGATCTGTCTGTTATCACTTATGCCTAGGCCTAATGATTGAGAGATTATAAACCCTTTACAGCTAGAAAAGCAGGGACTTCCAAAACGAGTAAACCAAGACGAGATTATCTTATCAAAAGAATATACAAATCTAGGTGAATTTTGTTCCTAGTGTCTTTGACTGTTGTCTGTGTTGTCAGGTATCCCTGTTGTTGCCAAATTTTGCTCGTCAATTACCATATTTGTGGAGTGTGCTAGTACCTGATGCATTTGCTATTGACTGAGAAAACCTTCAAAGTTCTTTTACGTCTGTCATTGAGATTACATTTTCAGATGATTAGTAATTTTGGGGATGGAGCGGCTATTAAATTTCCTGCTTTTTTTTTTGCTTGGCAAAAGAAAAGTTTTATTAATTTTTGAATTACAACGATTAAAAAAAGCCCGGGGACAGGGGAAGGAACACCAACCAAAGGTTGAATATATCAAAAGGGCCAAAAAGCCCAAAAACAAAAAAATCAGAGATAACCAAAAGGGCCATCTCATCCCAAGAACCCAAAACTACCCTAGCCCTAACCAAAACCCTAGCAGCCGCCATGCCCCATTTTGCTGTCACCCAAGCACCACCAGAAAAAACCACCAAGGCCAAGATATATCCAGGCTCAGACCTACACCGGAATGCAAAACGCTGACCACCCTCAGGCTCCCACCGCCAAGGAGGAGTCCAACCCTCCTCAAGAACGGCTTGGGATGCCGCTGCCGCATTCCGCCGCTTCCTTGCCCCTCTAAGACAGTATAAGTACTAGCCAAATCGCCGCATACCGATCAACGACCTTCCAAACCGGCAGCCACAACCGAGAACACCCATGAGCAATAAACTCGGACGGAGAACTTGCGATCCATTCCACCATAGATTCCACTGGCCACACCTCACCGTTAAGCCCAAACCGATATCATCCAAGGATAAATATACCATTGGGTAACCGGAGCAACCTGCAATAAACAAAGAAAAAAAAAAAGGGAACCCGCAAATTGAAAGGAAATCGGCAAAGGAGAAACCTAGAATAGGGGGGACAAAAAAGAAGGAAAGGAAAAGGAAAGGAGAGGGAGAAAGAAGAAAAACAGAAAAAGAAAAAAGCTGATCGAGATGCCTGGGGGAGGAGGAGCCCCCCCCCACCCCCCCCCAAAAGCGGTGGAGATCCTTTTCTGAAACCAGGCGAGTAGGTGAAAAGGTTTAGAGAGAGAGGGAAAAAAAAATGGAGCCACAAGATGGAACATAGTTATTCTTAGTTGAGTCACACACACACAAAGATTATGACATGTGGTTCTCCCAGCCCTAGACCCACTATGTTGTCAAATAGCTCTCAATTTTATTTCCAATGCACCAAAATGTTACTTCCTTAGGAATGTCATTGAATTCAGCACCGAACGAAAGCAACAATAACACTAACCCAGGCTAGTTAAGTATAAGCTATTACATTGTTTCCAACTATCCTCTTACTCATAGATAAATGTGAGATGCACACCCATGCTAAAATTAATCGAAGTTCCAGAAGCTAGGTAAGTCTTATTAGCTATTTGGTTCCATATAAGGACAACTGGAGACAAATAGCTAACAAAAGGAAAGGCATACGTGGAAAGAGAAATCAAATTCATACACGAACAATTAAAATACTCACCACTGGAAAGTAGAGGTTTAGAAGACAATTAACCCAGCGTTAACGAGGGCATGGAGACAGGCACCGAATTCTGGACATTGGAGTGCGATCATGATCGGTAAAGGAATTATGAGATTCTTGCTTTTAGTGCAGGCAAGCATGGAGACATCAATGAGGTCAAAAACCCACACAGGCCCAACGAGCCTCAATGCCCAATCATCCATGATATGAACGTGAGTAGCAGATATCTCTCTCTCTCTCTCTCTCTCTCTCTCTCTCTCTCTCTCTATTTGGACATATACGTAGCCTAAAAGTTTTAGGATCAATTAAATCAAACCCCCTTCATCTATTACGTATTTCCTATTTGCCACTAAAACACTTTCGGTAGTGTCGTAGACACGTGTATGTAGTATCATTTAATAGGGATTGATAAATTACTTTGAGCAATAGGGAGGATAGTAGTTAGGCATTTGAAAATTGTTTTTTCTTTGTTTGCTGGTTCAAGTTAACCACGTCAATGAATATGCTTGGTTTATAGTTTTCTCGCATAGTTGGATTTGTTGCTGCCACAATGTATATGTACATATCGATCAAGAGACCCTTCTTTGCTTAATCAAACGGATGTTGATTACTTTGTGGGAAAAAATTGAATTAAAATTTAAGCTTCGACGTAGAATAGGTCGAAGTTGTATGAACCAGAGGGGTGGTTTTTCGTTTGGGATTTCTATCTTGTGTGGTTGACTTTGGTAGTATAGTACACATCAATTACTTTTTGTCCAATAGGGTAATTTTTTAATCATGTGATTGACCTTTTCTTATGTTATTGGATGTGTTGAATCTGATTTTGGGTTTAGTTTGGAAGGATTGTGATGCTAGACTAATGGTCTATTAATGGTCAAATTTGGTGAATTTGTTATGATCTTTTTAGTGTTAGTTACTTACTATCTATGAAGTACCAACACCTCTAGAGGTCGACGTATTGCAGTGTCGGACATGGGGGGACATCGATGGGGACATGGCAGGGGTCAAAGTGCAACTTCTATCAAAATTTTGAGGGTCAAATCGTTATTTTTTTAAATTTTAGGGGTCAAGCTGTACTTTTTAAAAATTTTGGGGTCAAACTGTAATTTTTCAATTGGGTTGTATTGAACTTATGGATGTCCTGTTTTGTTTGAATGGTATTGGAACTATGAATTTTTCGTTTTGTCCACATTTTGCCATTTAAACTTGGAAAAAAATTGAAAAACAAATATAAATAAATAAATTTATATGTGGCATGTCCCCCGCCGTGTTCGTGTCCCCATTTTTTTAGAATTTTCGTGTTCCCCGTGTCCGTGTCCGTGTCCGTGTCCATGCATCATAGCTTACGATTGTGTGCACTTACAAAAAAGGTGTATGGCTTGCTCAAGATCAGAAATGGTTGCTGTTGTCGTACGGGATTTTTTTTCTTATGGATTTAACAATATATGATTAATCTGGAAATAGCTAGCGTGACACGTACTCTTCTGCATTTTCTACCTAATATGCTTTCCTTTTAAATTTAATGTCTCTAGGCTTACATAAATGAGTTAGCTTTTGGACTTCTCCTACACTGACACTAGCAAAATTTGGAATAATTGAGTATGAAAAGTCAAACAGAATGATACAAAGTAGAATGGTTCTTCTTTAGCCCTAGATGAATCCGAGGTTGCATAAACACTCACAACTCACAAGTGACTTGCCTATTCAAGTATCAACAAAGTACTACTCCCTCCGTCCATTTTTTAGAGTCCGGTATTCCATTTTGGGTTATCCCTTAACAAATGTCTATTTTGTAAAGTTAATGAGTAAAAGTTGGTGCATTGTCTATTTTGTCTCTAAAAGTAGATTCCATTTTGAAAAATTAGTAAATAAAAGTGTAATGATGATGGGTAAGTAGGAAAAGTGGAGAAAAAAGTTGATATAAAAGGTATAATGATGATGTCTTTTTAATAAGTTGGAATTACGAAGCAGAACATTAAAAAGGGACGGAGGGAGTAGTAAACAAGTTGCTTCTGAGTAGTTTTCGTCTAGGTCTAACTACAGTTAACCTCCCTCCTTTTGAGAATTAGGATCTGACAGCAGTAGACTCAGAACCAATGTTCTGAATACCGTTTCGGACAGGATACCGATTTTCTTACTGGTACAATACGTACTGGTACCGGTCAGGTACCGGGTATCGTTTCGGAATTACCGCAACTACAATATATATAATAATTATAAGTCAAAAAAATTCCCCATACTATGCTATTCATCATAAAATATATATATTAAGACAACAAAATCCACATAAATATGTGTTATGACAGGTATATGTCTAGTTATAAACTTGAACTTCATTTCTATAACCCAACAAAATTAATGTTTGAAATTTTGAAAAATATATTTGGCAAGATAAATAAAAGAATTATTAGGTTAAAAAAAGGACTAGAAAGATTGGAAGTAGGATAAAAGAAAGTGCTATTATACACACTATTTCACTTATTTTTCGATCTTTTTAAAATATTGGAAACACCTCAGTCCAAAACAGTGTGCAAAACCACTGGTTTTTTTTTCTTTAGTACAACTTTACATTTTGTTTCTTTCCAGGCAAATGTAAAACACACTCTCTCTCTCTATCTCTCTGTACCTGAAAAAGAAGAGAGCCGGGAAAATGAAAGGGAAAAAGAAACGACAAGTTGCCGATCATCTTCTCTCCGGCGATCCTCTCTTTTCTTTCCGATCAATCTTCCTCATTGATTGTATCTCAGTTGGTTGTGTTGCCGGAGAAACTAGAGTTTTCGGAGACCTTGAAGAAACCGTCGGGCGATGATTTTTGAAGTTATTGACTGAAAATCTCTGCTCCGATCTCTTCTTTTCCCCTCTATTTCCTCTTTTTTTCCAACTGGTCCAGCTTTGCATAATACCGGCCGAAATCGCCGGTAACACCATCTCGTCCGGTATTTTCTGAAATCGCCGGTATTCTCCGGTAAGCACCGGTATTGAATTTGCTATTTTAACCACTATGTGAGAGAGTTTCTAAGAAACTCAAAATTCCAGCATAACAAGGCTAGCCAAAAAAACTCGCCCATGTTAAAATTATGTCGACAATAATGTGGCAACTCAACTCAACTCAAGCCTATATGTGTGCCAATATACGAAAGTTTACATTGCAAGGGATATGTAAACATAGAACAAGATGGAACATAGTTATTCGGAGTTGAGTCACAAACGTGCACACGCATGCACAAAGATACATGTGGTTCTCCTAGCCCTAGACCCATTCTATTGTCCAATAGCTCTCAATTTTTTCCCTATGCACCTAAATGTTACTTCTTCAGGAATGTCATTGAATTCATCAACGAATTCATTGAATAGTCAGGACGAGAGCAACAGAATCGCTAACCCAACCCAAGCTAGTAAAGTATCAGCTATTACATTGTTTCCAACTATCCTTTTATTCATAGCAAAATGTGAGATGCACGCACACTCATGCTAAAATTAATCAAAATTCCAGAAGCTATGCAAGTCTTATTAGCTATTTGGCTCCATATAAGGACAATTGGAAAACTTTTCAAGCTATGCAAGTCTTATTAGCTATTTGGCTCCATATAAGGGCAATTGGAAAACTTTTCAACCGTTTCTTTCACAAATATGGTAATTGACGAGCAAACTTTGGCAACGGTAACAGTCAAAGACACTAAGAACAAAATTCATCTAGATTTGTTTTTCTTATCGATAAGAATAAACAAAAGTAGTTGAAGGATCTTTTGTTTTCGAGAAATATTTCTTGGGCACTGTCTCACTTCTGTAACCCCATATTAGGGAACATAAGAAACCCCCAGGCTCAAACCGTAAACCTATATAATTTGGGCAACATTACTTATTAGATTGCGACTTTTTTTTTCCCGTTTAGAAATTGTAGAGTTTGTAAGTTTTGGAAACATTGATTGGGCCAAATTTCGTTGCATGTGGGGGTTGATTATTATTATTATTTTTTTAGTGCAAGTGAGTTGAACTAGAATTTAGTTGAATTTTGACCTATGTGTTAATCACTAGAGCGATTTAGTTAGTTGATTATATCATGTTGTCTCGACCTGTTTGAGTTTTTTTCTCAACATTGTCTGCTTTTTGTTTAACATTTTATCATGCATTTTGTTTCCCACTATTAATCAAACAAATAAACTAGGTATGCTATAGATAGTTGACTTCACTAGGTATGCTATAGATAGTTGACTTCACTGGGTGTAATTTGTGGCTCCGCCCCTGTCTTTTGTCCAAATTAGGTATTTGAGAGTTTTAAATTATTGAATCTTGAATTTTTCTGCTCTCCACTAAGAACCCTGGCACATGTTTTGTAAAATAAGTTACGGCCCTAACCAATGTCAAAGTTTATGTAATTGAGCTTTTTGGTCTTACATAAACCTTAATGGTAGAGGAGCTTTTGCGGTCAATTGCTGATTTTAGAGACTACTGCGCCGGTAACAGTCTATTGTGTGCAGCATCAAATCATCAATTGAAGTTCATGTAATAGTTTTCTTGCATTGAAAAGGATAAGTTGCTTTTATTTCCTCAAGTTAAGTGTAGACTTTTGTTAAATTCCGAAAATTCTCCTCTTTTTCCTTTTTCGCCATAGACTAGTTTTGTCTCTTTAACTGCTTGGGCAAAAATGTTAATGCCAAGAAACCACCATTGATTTGTTGTTAACTTCCGTACCAACGGGTCACAACAAGTCTATTAGGTTTGCAAATCATGGAAACTTCCAAAGATCTATTAGGTTTGCAAATCATGGAAACTTCCAAAGTTCTCTGCTATTTCCTTGCCCTCCGCTCAAATTTAACTCTCCTTAATGGTCGATCTGACTTCAGGGAACCGATAACACCAAGCAAAGGGCTGTGATAAGTGTGAATCTCTGTAATTATGTTAGGTAATTTGGCAGGGGTATTTCTTTCTTATATGAAGTAGTACGAAAAACATTGAGCTGGAACAAACTGTTCTTCCTGACTATACTCAATGACCAAGAATTTTTCTACACTATCTATATGTAGGCATATGAAATTGATTTTGTTTGCCTGTTTCAGTTTTTTTCCTTCTTAAAAGACTTGATCATCTTGATAGACTGGAATCAAACTGAGGGTGTTTAGTTTGGTATTTCATTTCTCCTTATATTTATGTATGTGTTTCCTGTTTATGTTGCTGTGTCTGCATATTTACCAGTGATAGTGCTGGTGTGCATGAAGTAAATGGTGAACATAATTACGTTAACCTCATCTACAATATGAGAGTTAATTTCTAAAATCAAAATTGCACATCTATCTGAAAAAATGGAGATCAATTGAAATAAAGAGATAAATAGTATGATATGCTGCACACACATAGTAGCATTTTAAATGCTAACTTTAAGATCTATTTCTGAAATGTATGATACTTTCAGCTCTGGACTATGAATGAAAGTAGCATACATTTCATTCATTCAAGGGACGTTTTGTGCTTTCCGATGCTTTGGTCTATATGAATGAAGGAAGCATGGTAATGTGTACATAAATAGATTTGGGTCTCTAGGCTTGCCTTCGCTAATGCCTTTTGGCTTTGATTTTGAGGCATGGTTCCACAGCAAAACGTCTCTTTGGCTCCTCAGTTCTTGGAGGTATAGGGGGCTACTGTTTCAGTAGTATTCAGAGAGTAGCCACTTTGTGCATATGTTGCCAAATGTTATGTCTGTCTCAAATCCTCCCCCGCCCATATTCCTAATGATTGGGGACTAAATGGGTTCTGTTATTGTTGTTGTATGATACTTTCAGCTTGGCACACCATCTTGAACCTATTGCTTGATTATTGCAAGTGTTAGGGGCTACATATCTTCTGAACAGTGGACTAAATTTGCATATGCTATTTGGTTAGTTGTTTCATTATATTCGTTTTGACTAAATTGGGTAGAATGTAATCGAGGGCTAATACTAATTTCTCTTGCAGTGGAGTTTGTAAGATATAATGTGAATGAACATTGTCAAGCTCGCAGTAGACTTTGAAGCTATTGGCTTTTAGCCTTTTAGGTGATGCTTTGAAGCCTCACAAGTGTAGTGCTTCAACCAGGATAAATGGTCCAATGATGTTACTTAGGACCTTTCAGTATTTGACTCCTTATATGAATCAGATTGTACTACTGACTTTTTCGTAATTTCCCCCTCTTCTCCATGAGACACTATTTTCTCTTCTCTCTCTTTCTTTTTTAGTTCTCAAGGAAAAAACACTTATGAACTAAACATGGATTGAATTCTGGAATTTGGAATTTGCATAGAAACTCTTGTGTTACTGTTCTTTTTAATGAGTGTTGTATTATCTGAATTGATAAATTCTCTCCATAGTTTCTTCTTTCCCTTACCATATATTTTCTTTATGAAATCCTTTTGATGGCCAATTCTTTTGTGCCCGTTACATGAACTTGCCTTGTGGGGTGGGGTGGGGTTGTGGAGGGGTATCATGAAAGGTTGGGAAGCCTCTGTAATTTATACTCATTTGGCAGTTGGCGAAGGAAGGAGGGTGAAATTTTGGGACCATTTGTAGTGTGGGGAAGTGAGCTTGCGGGTGGCCTTTCCGTGTATTTATTGATACTTTTTCTGTTTTTCCTCTTTCCTGCAACCATTGAACTGCAAGTGTTTTCTTCTTGTTAAAAACCGGATAAACAAGCAATTTCACGAGTATGAAGACTTAAATTGAGAACAAGTTTGTTGGTGTCACTAAGTCCATGCATTGTACATATGCCTGTCTTATGTTTGCCCTCTGTGCTTTCTGTCTATGCTGATTTTGTTATCATTTGATGACTAGCTACTGTAATATGATGTGAGCATGTGAGCGGAACATGATTGTGTAAATACGTTCATCTGATCACCAAACACAAACTCTCCAAAATCATCCTTACCTAGGAACAAAGCCCTCTCCGAAAGCTCTCACTTACCATCTTAGTATTTAGTTTTCAGGAACAACAAACTCGCCATCAAAGTCATTTTGACGCATCACTCCCTCGATCATTTCTCTCTCTCTGTGTCTTTATAGTCATCTAGGCATTTGCATTTGTGGATAAACTTTTTCCCTCAATTCCTGATTTGGCGTATTTGGTTGAACGTTGAACATGATGATGCATTTCATTGTATCCCTGGTGTATTATTTAGGATTTAAGCCCTTCGTTGAAAGATGGAAATCCTTGAGAGAAGTAAAATTACATCTTCATTTCTACCTACTTTTCCTTTGCCCTCCACATCATCATTCCTTCCAACTTTAGCAATCTCACATAGTTTCCGTTCTCCCTTCTCTTGTAATTGACTTTTACCCAAAAAAAAATTCGAGTTTTAAGTGATATTTTTTGACAGTGGAGATTTGTGGATAACATAATGCATCCTTTATTCTTTTATCCTTGTTTTTCATTTTTTGCTGTATGTTATGTTGTTTTAGTTGTACTTTGTTTATGCATCAATATACCTGGAATGATCTTTTTCTCAAAAAAAGAACAAAGAAGAGAAACAAATAGCTGAAAACCAAATTCAGGACTGAATCAAAAAAGCCTGAAATCAAGGTTTAACCAGGACGTAAACTCTGAGTGTTGATATTCAGTAACGGAATCAGGTCCAGTCTTGGTGATTTGTTGATGTGTACAGAAAAATCTCTTTGAATGAAGAACATAAATAGCCATCATCGAGTTGTGTTCTGTTTTTGTGTGGCTTGTGTTGCCTCACCGATGGTTCCTCCGCAAATCGCATGTTCTTCGTCCCGCACCAAGATCATGTTTTGATACGCAAGTTGCAATAGGGTTTTTATACCGCAAAATCAAAATTCAGCCATTACTGCATTCACTCACCTCTGCCATCATGCATACTGTCAGCGTCGGAAGGGATCGACCCTTCAAGCCCCTTGGTCATACCTACTATAAGTTGTCTGTTTTTTTGTTTTCCTGTGAACTTTTGCTTGTTTTTGAGTAAGCTGGATGGATGGTGAGAAAAGATAAGATAAGAAGGGGAGCTTTTTCTACTTCCATAAGCTTGAAATCTACTACCACGCCATAATCTTTGCTTTTACTGAGGCTCTCCATTTGTTTCGATGTAAAATATTTCCATGTTTTAGCATCAGTCTACCAAGGGCGGACCTACATTGAGGCACATGGAGTCAAGTACCCCATGCCTTTTTTAAAAAAATGAAAATAAAAATTTAGATATAAATACAAAAAAGTTTCCTACACTAGCGCAAACCATCAACATGGTATTATGATCACTCAAGTTGTGAAAAGTCCATTGTTTTATTCTTTATTTCTTTATTTTTATTTTACCTATTTCCTTTATTTTTTCATTTTTGTTCTACCTCTTTTTGTATTCCTCCCAATCCACGATATTATGAAAATCAAATTACTAAATTACATTTTTTAGTTTACTTGCTCTTAACTTTGGCATTAATCTTACGGTTGCTACCGCGACAGTTGAAAAAACGGTTGTAGAGTTAAATAAGTGATCAATATTCAATGGTTGAACAATAAGTCAGTGATATACATACAAAGAAATATTTTTCAAGATTGTGAGTTCGCTGCTAGCTACACTCCCATAAAAAAAACAAAACAATCATATTTGAAGAGATCTCCCCATCATCTTTGCACTCGGGGAGCAGGACCAAATCTGGGTTTTGGCTTCTCAACCGATCGATTTAGTCGACAGGTCCTAGAGCTCCCCAGCAGCAATGGTGATGACATTCGCAGTGGCTACAATGGGACTAGGCATGTATGGTACATGGCGCAAATTGTGATCATCCCCACTCATCTTCATGAGCGGATTGATAGGTCCGACATCGAAACTTACTTTATGTGGTTTTCCTTATTCTCTTAGTTGCATTTTATTTTCTTGTTTTTAGGTCTATGGATGCACAATTTGTATCTGATTCTATCAAATATAAGTTAGGGTTTCTATTTCCCTCATAAAAAACCCAAAAAAAAAAAAAAACACCTGGCACGACATTCTCATACTTGAAGTGCAAGAAACTGCGTCCCCTTTCTTATTTGCAAACTTTGATGGACCTGTTCCTGGAGAATTCCTACATCAATATAATACTGACGAGCGGCCACAGCTGCCGAGGCTGTCCTTCCCTCCTCCCCAGTTACATCTCACATTCCCATGTTTTCTCCCAGGTTCCCTCCCAAACATTCCCTTAGATCTCGTCGTCGACATCCTCTCTCGGCTACCCGTCCAGTCTTTACTGCGTTTCCGGTGCGTTTGCAAGCGCTGGTTTTCTCTTATTTCCGGCACCGAATTTCCCCTCATGCCACGAAAGCAGCAGTTTGTCATCACGTCCAGGGGAGCTTGCCCAGGTCCGGGAATCCGTACATATCCTTTCAACTTGTACTTGATCGGCGATGATGGTTCAGTGGAAGAAGTCCCCAAACCGACGGGGAAGAAGAAAGAAGAGGATCAATATGGTGCGTTTTGAGTCTTAGGTTCGTGTAATGGTTTGTTACTTGTGAGTTATTGCACGATGTTCTACTTGTGGAACCCTTCAACCAGGCAATGTGCCAGAGTGCTGACCCTTGATTGCTGGAAAAACTGGTGTGGCTGTAGTTGTAGCGCTGGTCTTTGTTATGATTCATCTGCGGATGACTACAAGGCAATCATTGTGCTTGGTCGAGTCATCATGGTTGCTAGTTTCAAAAGCAAACACTTGGCCTCGATTCGATACCCTATTGGCCTTTATAGTAGAAGATATCTGAATCCGGGACCTGTTGTGAATGAAAAATTGCACTGGCTGCTCTATGATAATGAAGATTTTCTAACCAACCAAATTTATTATTTTGATCCAGTGATAATAGATGAGTACCGACACCTAGTAATGGGGGATGGAATACAATAATGGGTTTTGGAGCTCTAGATGGATCCCTTTGTCTTGCATGTCGTGTTTGTGATGAACTCGAATGAAATATTGAGGTGCTAGTCATGAAGGAATACGGTGTTAAAGAATCGTGGACTTGTATGTTTGCCATTTCAGATGCTAATTCGCCCTTGGATTGGCCTTATGACTACCGACATATCTTGCCTTTTGTGCTTTACAAAGAATGGTGAAGTTGTGATAAGAACTATAGCTGGGACGAGAGTGAGACTGAAGAGAGCAACTACAATGGCTGGGAAGAGGAAGAGGACGATGTGCTTGCTGATTGGGAAGACAAATACTTCTTGAAAATTTTGAAAAGTTCAAGACAGAAATAGGTGAAAGGAAAAGAATATGAATTAAAAAGAACAAACTGTCAAAAGAATCTAATGAATAATCAGGAAAGTGGAAGAGCTGGAAATGGCAGCTATCGTAAACCAGGTATTAAATGTCCAACTTTTTCCATTCTATAAACTGCTGGTATACAGTCAAATTATATTAGCCCCTTTGCACGATAATTAGGAAGTAAGTGCTACACCTTTTCTGTTGTTATTGCAGTTGAATAATTTTATTCCAATTATCAACTATTTTGGATTCATTTTGAGTTGGTTAAATCTGATTACTTGAACAAGTAACATATTTTTCAAGAAGTGAAACAATTTGCCAAGCAGTAGATACCACGTCTTGAAACGCTGCAGATCTTGCATGCTTACTTTCTACACAATTATGTGGAATTTGGGTTACTTTTTTCCATTTCTTTTTAAGAGGAAGTTGGGTGTGCAGAGTTTGTTGACCCACAGTGTTGTATTTTGAATGTTGTTTGGCAAAACATATTGTCCTGTGCACGGAATTGATTGTGTTGTGATATAATATTGTGCTGAGAACTATAGTTGGAACAAGAGTGAGACCAAAGAGGGCAACAACATCGACTGGGAAGAGGAAGAGGAAGAGGAAGATGTGCTCGCTGCTTGGGAAGATGAATACTTCTTGAAAAGTTTCAAAAGCTCAAGACAAAAACAGGTGAAAGGAAAAGAATATGACTTAAAAAGAACAAATTGTTAGAAGAGACTGTTTAATGATCCAAGGAAAGTGGAAGAGCTGAAAATGGTAGATATCGTAAACCAGGTATTCAATGTCCGACCTTTTCTGATCTATAAAGTACTCCCTCCCTCCCAAAATAGATGTCCATTTTAGGGATTCTAGAAAAATTTGGAGACACAATTATTACCCTTTACAAGTTATAGATTTTCAAGAATGCCCTTCGATCGTTACTTCTTTTGTCCTTTTTTAATATTTTACTAATTAGTTAGAGAAGGGCAATGATGGAAAATAAGTGGTTTTGTCATTTTGACTTTGCAAAATGGATAACAAATTTGGGACAACAAAAACCGTCAAAATTGTCATCCATTTTGGGACGGAGGGAGTAGTATATATTCGAATAATTATTCCAGCCCCTTTGCATGATAATTAGGAACTAAGTGCTATGTCTATTCTTTTGTTACTGCAGTTGAATCGTTTGATTCAAATATCAGCTATTTTGGATTCATTTTGAGTTGGTTAAATCTGATTGCTTAAACAAGTAAAACATATTTTCGAAGGAAGTGAAACAATTTGCCAAGCAGCAGCTATCAAAGTCTTCAAACGCTACACCATTATGAGGAAGTTGGGCGTGCTTCTTTCTTGTGCTATCTATTCAAATCATACGGTCACGTCTTGACACTCTCCGGAAACGTGTCTAATCTTTTTATGATATTTTTTTAACTAGGACACGTTGTGGACACCATAGGACAAGTACGGACACTTTTAGGACACGTGAGGGACACATTAAGAGGTTAAAATGTAATGTTTAAAACTCGCCCCCGAGTTAAATTTCAACTGATGGTTTGTTCATGATCCCTCCAGTCACCGTCAATTATATCGTGATAATGTTTTTGTGGGTTTTACCTTCCTTTGATAGAAATGATGTTTGTATCTTGTATATAAATGCATAACTATGCTTTTGTCGTATCTACAACGTGTCTGTGCCCTAAACTCCGAGGGGATGACGAATCTGCCCGTCGAATCATGTTGTGTGTATCTCGTGTATGTATCCGTGCTTCCTAGCTGGCTGGCTGTTATGCATTATCTATTTAAGGGTTGTTTTGCAGTTACATACTACTCACAGCGACTTTATACATACAATTCAATATTATGCGTTAAGTACTATAAAAATACGAACTTTAACTATGGAGCAGATAACTTTCAAAAACTAGAATCGTACTGTGTTTGGGCTGGAACCCAAGTGGAGGAACAGAAGTACAGATGCTTCAATCTGGTTTCTTAAGCGTATTCGGTTTTGTGCCTTTAAGTTTTACCACATATGAATGCAGATGAGGCCAGTTCACTTCAAGTTCAACTCTCAATTTGATGAGAACTAATAGTTGAGTGTATGTACAGGATTTATTGTAGTTGTAACCCCATTATGAAATTGGGCTTATATCGGTCGTCACCTTGCATTCTAACAAGAGAACGAGAGGTATATTCTTGGCCCCAGACAAAAGTCCCTTGAGACCACCCTACACTTTTGTGCTTCCAATTCAAGAAATAGAAATTTTCAAATTAGGACAGTGACCCACAGTGTGTTGTACCTATATGTTTATTTTTTTTGCACTGCACCAGAAAATTTTTGTTGTCCCATTGTTGTATTATTGTTAGCCTTTAGATTTTGAGGAGGAGGAGGAGGAGGGTCGGAGTTCGCGTGAAACTATAACTCATCAGGCTGCGCGCCACCATGCAACTTTGTTCAATCTGATTTTCAGGAAAGGGGATGACTGTGGTCTGTTTCTCCAGGCAGACAGTGCGATAGGCAAGAAGCAGCGACAAGTATCGTACCATCGTTCACCCCACACCCATACAATCTGCAAAGCTTGTTTAAGGATACGTTGTACTGTCAATTTGATCCAGAGGAGACAGTGGCTGGAATCCAGCCAAATGTCCAAAACCATCACTGAACTTCAAGAGGCCATCGCCAATCTCACTAAGCTTTTCCAAGCTCAGTTTCAAATTCCCAAAACTGTAGTAAATACAACGATGGCCGTCAACAACTAAAAGCAAATTACAAACTTGAAGAGCACATTTTGTTTCTGTGTAAATGAATTCGGACCAGATATTATTATGTACTCGATTGACTTGGTTTTGTACGCAACTGTTGTAGACTTGAAATGAACACGAAACGGGATCAGAGTTGGACGGACTGCACGGGGTGCAATCCACACCCAAGCGGTGTACAAGCTGATATGTATCAACACAGATGCGATACTGAACAGTCTGAACTATATTTTATTGTGTTTTAATGCATCAATCACCATTGAAAAGGGGACCCTTCCATTGCATGATGCAAATAGACGAAGTGAATGGGCCCATTGATAGACACAATAGCAGTTTATTTCGTTGATTCAACAACTGGTTGATTACACCAATTGTGACCTTGGTGGCCTTTCAATGCTCACTACAACTGGTTGATTTTGCGCCTCTCAAAATAGTTGCTGATTTCCTTTTAGCCTTTAGGACTTGGCTTTTAGGAAGTGTACGGAATTTTTGGGTTCTTTCCAAGCTCACAATAGTGATCAGAACTGTTCATTTATTAAATCTTTGCTTATCTGATAGCTCAGTTAAATTGATCTCATCTTGATGTTTGTTTTAAAAGCTCAAAAAAAAAAAAAAAAAAAAACCCTTCAGTACTGCAGTTTGCAGGCCAATTGAATTAGTATTTATGTAACTTGTATTGCTTTTCTCTATGAGAAAAAGATCTGGGTATAATATCTGGACTGCCAATCTCGATGCCTGGTTTGGCATTTGGATTAGGCTGTCGATTTTTTGTTGTTCGATTGAGGTTTCTTTGCGTGGTCCTCCTACTGCGTTTAGTGTTCGGTTTCTGCATCATATCTGAAAAAATGGTTGGTGATTATGAGCGGTTGGCGGTTTTTTGATTGAGCTATCCAGAACACGAGAAAATTTCCTCTCTTATATGGTGTGGGATCTATACATACATGATACATGGGGCCCGCATCCTGTGAGGGAGGATGTTACAAATAACAATTGCATTGAAGATTTTTTCCAAGAACACACCCTCTATCCACTCTCTCCCTCATAATTGATCATTAAATTGATCTAATGTGTTGTTCAATGGAGATCAGAATGTAGCGGTGAAAGGGGTACCTGGTCATGCTGTGACTGCTGTGTCGTAAAAATGAGGTGATTGGAGCACCGCGTGGCAATGCACCGCTACAACTCGTAATTACAAGGGTTTTGGGTGGCTTGTTAGAATAGTCAGTGCTGCAATGGTGATTATGGATTTTGTGGTATTTCCTTTTTCTTTTTCTTTTTCCGAAATTTCTGGTGGTATTTCAGATGATAGGGGAAGAAAGTAGTATTATTTCAGAAGTATTCAGTGGGTGTCTCTGATCATTTATTTCATACAGAGTCTAGTAGATGTGGAGTATATTTTTTTCCCTTTTAAGATTTCCAATACAATGGCTAGATCTCCAAGTATTAACCCAATTAAGTTTTAGGTATACTTCCCACGAGATTGTAAGTGGAGACTTACATGGTGGGCTCAACCAGATCAGGCCATACATGGGGTGGATTAAAGAAAACAGGTCCAGTTTCAGTACGCAAACTCTCCTAGTGATGGTCTCGCACATGAATTTCTACCGTTGGTAATTACTACTTAGTTCAAAGCTTTTAAATAGTGGCGTCGAGACATGTAATGGTATCGGTTGCAGTGTAACGATATCGGGAGTATTGAACGACACATAGCATGGTTTGGTTGCAGGGGCCATGAATTTTTGAAACTAGTTTTGACCAAAAGGAAACACTTTTGGAGTGCCTAAAAATGTCGAATAGGCCGTGAACGATCAGAAACAATGTAGCGGGAATTGGCTGATACGCAAAAACCGATAGGTAGATGTCGATATTAGCACAATGCGGTGATATTAGCACCCTTGACTACACTCTTGAGTTTTCCTCATTTGGAGGAAATGATAATCCAACAAGGATAATCAATAATGGATTTCAGTCTTGTGGATGGAAGTATTTTCCACCTGGAAAATTCTACCCTCAGGTGCCACCGTCTCATCCCTTCAACTGAACCCTATAAATTCTCCACCACACACTGAAAAACTACATCTTGTTTGTTAGGATATACCCATGTCTGTTTCTCTTAATACCCAAAATGCCATTACCTTGTTCAAATCCATGATTCAGAAAGACTATCCTACCCTGGATAGAGTCCCTTCTCTTGCCAAATAGGAGACCTATTCTGGGCAATTAACCCTAGAATGACAGTTTGGAATCATGTTTTTGAATGACAGGATATGAACAATGAGCATACTACAAAATGAAAGCTTGAACTTGTGTTCTCTTTTCTACTGAATCATATTTTTTCTTCCACATCCAGCATGTGATGGGCATGTGAACATGCTATACATTCTCCAATCATTGCCATGGTGGCATGGTGGATCTTGATCAAGAGGAAACTTCACCACCCACCACTGCTAACATGTTTGCCAAGAAGAAGGATCTCCTCTCCACTGCCATGAAGAGAACCAGTGAATGGTTTGTTTTTTCCCTATGCCTTTACTTTTCTTTTGACATTTGCTTTATTAGGCCTTTCCTGAAGGGCACACAATGGTAAGGATTGCCCCCATATGACCCGGTGGTCACGAGTTGGAGTCGCCGAATCAGCCTCTGTGCCTGCTGGGGTAAGGCTGCATATATACAAACCCTTAGCAAGACTGTGCAGTAGCGGGAGACTCATGCGCTCAGTTACCCGTTTTGTATTAGGCCTTCTCTCCTATGGGTGTAGATTTCTTGATTCTTTGTTATTGGTTGGCCTATTTGAAAGGAGTCAAAAAAGGAAAAGGCTGTAATTTATTTCTATTTGTGAATAGGATTTCTTCCCAAGAGATTCCCAGTGATGTCACAGTTCATGCTGGAGGAACTCCCTTCCCATTGCACAAGGTGAAAATTTCAAACTCTGCTCTTGCTTCTGTAATCCTAAATAAAGTTGTTTGTTTCAACTTTTGATGCCAGCTTTAGCAATTTTTTGTTTTGGAAAACCGTACCAATTTGTTTGGCACAGCTTCTGATTCTGATTATGGGCAAAAACAGCTTGAGATCAGCTGAAAAAAAAATTGATAACCAGAAAGCTTCATTTCATTGCTTTTGGTTTCTGATTTTATCTGAATCCATTGGCCCATAACCTAAGCTGCAACAAACACCGACAAAATATAGAAATAACAGTCTATTTTTGAGTGTCTATTTCTTCTCATCAAGAGTGGAGGAAATTTTGTTTGTTGAATTTTTCATGCAGTTTCCATTAGTTGCAAAGTGTGGATACATAAGGCAACTGTTGTCCGAATCAAGTGATGCCGATCTCTCTACAATTGAACTCCCTGATATTCCGGGTGGGGCAGAAGCATTCGAACTTGCAGCAAAATTTTGTTACGGAATCAACTTCGAAATAAGTACTGAAAATATTGCCATGCTCAGGTGCGTGTCCGAATACCTTGAAATGACAGAGGACTACTCTGTTGGAAACCTGGTGGGAAGAACAGAATCCTACTTGAACGAAGTCTCGCTCAGGAGCCTTTCGGGAGCAATTTCCATTCTGCTGATATCCGAAAGCCTCCTTCCGATGGCCGAGACAGTTAAATTGGTCAGCCGATGTATTGATACAATTGCATATATGGCATGCAAGGATACTCAGTTTTCTATGTCAGGGAGTGATAGTGGCATTGAGGGTTTGAATTCTTCTTCCTCAGGGTCTCAACTGAAACCACCCATTGTTGATTGGTGGGTTGAAGATCTAACTGTTCTCAGAATTGATATCTTCCAGAGGGTACTGATTGCAATGATGGCAAGAGGGTTTAAGCAATATGCATTGGGTCCAATTCTCATGCTCTATGCACAGCAATCTCTTAGAGGTTTGGTGAGATCTCATCCCAATTTAACTGAATGCTTTCAACTATTGGTTTGCGTATTACATATGATTATGTTCTGTCTTAAGTTATCTGCGGCATACTGGTGGGAAAGAAAATCGCGTGTGTATCGGCTGCATCGTGTTGACCATAAACTATTTAAGACCTTTTGAGTTTGTGAAGCCTGAATAGTACTGGACTCAACTTCCGCGATTTCTCTGAGTACATAGGAGACTATGTAAAAATCGTTTTACATAAAACCATAGGAGTATTTATTGTGATTAGACCTAGGTGCCTTCATTCAAGATTATAGTGAAATTCAGTATGAGCCATGAACGTATGCATTGTTGCCGAATCACATAAAGACCTTTTGAGTTTATGAAGCCTGAATAGTACTGAACTCAACTCCCGCGATTTCTCTGAGTACATAGGAGACTATGTAAAAATTGTTTTACGTAAAACCATAGCAGTATTTATTGTGATTAGACCTAGGTGCCTTCATTCAAGATTATAGTGAAATTCAGTGTGAGCCATGAACGTACGCATTGTTGCCGAACCACATAAATCTCTGTGTCGTGCTTTTCTTGTTTCTCTGCTTCTTCGTGCTATGTTGTGTGTGGTCCTTGTGTTTGTCACATACAACACCTAATTCAAGGTACAAAGTTAAAGGTTGATTTGTATCGCTATCAGGAAATTTTTGGCAAGGGGAGGAAGAAAATCGAGCCAAGAGCAGAGCACGAGAAGAGGGTGGTTTTGGAAACAATAGTTAGTCTTCTGCCAAGGGAGAAGAACGCCATGTCAGTTAGCTTTCTCTCAATGCTGCTTAGGGCTGCAGTATACCTAGAGACAACGGTTGCCTGCCGGCTCGACTTGGAGAAGAGAATGGGGCTGCAGCTCGGGCAGGCTGTTCTCGACGATCTTTTGATCCCTTCGTTTTCCTTCACAGGAGACACAGTTTTCGATGTGGATGCAGTGCAGCGGATCATGATGAATTACCTCGAATGTGAGATGGATGGGAGTCGTTTGGGCTACGGCGGAGAGGACAATTTTTTCTCTCCTCCCCCAAGTGACACGGAGAGCGTCGGGAGGCTGATGGAAAGCTACCTTGCTGAAATTGCATCCGATAGAAACTTATCTGTGTTGAAATTCGTCAGTCTTGGTGAACTTGTGCCGGAGCAGTCAAGGGTTACAGAGGATGGGATGTATAGAGCCATTGATATTTACTTGAAGGTGCACTGTCCAATCAACATGAACTCTTCCATTTCACCATCTTGTTTTTGGTATATGTGCATTTACATTTCTTTCAATAGTGTTTGTTGGTTGACAGAAGCAGATCTATAATCTATTTAACCCAACTTTCTGTATTTGATTACAGGCCCATCCTAACTTGAGTGACTTGGAAAGGAAGAAAGTATGCAGTGTGATGGACTGTCAAAAACTGTCTCGGGAGGCCTGCGCGCACGCCGCCCAAAACAACCGCCTCCCCGTCCAAACCGTGGTCCAAGTGCTTTACTACGAGCAACAAAGGCTCCGTGAGGCCGTGAACGGCTCTGAATCCCCTGCTCCTCTGCCCCACACCGTGAACCTTTACACCACCACCGTTGATAGCCACCCGGTCCCGGATGAGCTCTCCGCTCTAAGAAGGGAAAATCAGGACCTCAAATTTGAACTACTGAAAATGAAAATGAAGATGAAAGAAATTGAGAAACCAGCTGGTGATATATCAGCGATAGGGAGCCCATTGCGGAGCCCATTGCCATCTTCTGATAAGCCTCCTCTTCCTCGAAAATCGTTCATAGGCTCGGTGTCTAAGAAACTTGGACGATTGTATCCTTTTGTGCGCGATGGAGCCGCGCCTCCCAAAGGTCGGACCAAACCTCCCAAAGACCGGCGACATTCCGTATCTTAAAGACAAAGTGAAAGTAAAACGGTTTCGTTGTTGGAATTTATTATTTCTAATCTCCAGTAAAAAAAGAAGAAGAGAGAAAATAATGACTTCGGTGAAGCATGTTTTCTAGCCGATACCAGTTGATTGGGACTCAAAGCTCGCCTTGGTGAAGTATGTTTTCTTGTTTTGTCTCTTGTGTGGTATTGCTGCAAGCATATGGTAATTATTTCCTTGTTTAGAACTGTAATTCAAAGCTGGTGAACAGAGGGAGTAATATGGTGGGGAACTTCTTTGCTTGTACTGTTATCCTGATGAAACCATAAGGCAAATTGTGAATGAAAAAGATACTGATAGTGCATAAGGCTTCTCTTTACAATAGCATTTCACTTGGTGCGATTACAAGTGTTATCTGCCCTAGTATTCTGGGATCCCGGAGAATCAGTCCCTCCACTGTCACATAAAATTGGAGGTAAGACTCTACTTACTGTTTTGAAACCTCGTATGCTTGATACGATCTTTAAACCTTTTCTCGAAGCTCGTTAGGCTTTCAAATCAAGCTTGAACAAGTTATTATTTGGTTCGTTCGGCTCAATTAGAGCTCGTTTAAGATCAGCTCAATTAGCCAAGTCTGTTCATACTTTTGAAGCTCGTTAAGCTTTCAAAGAACCATTCATTTGCTCAGCTTGTTTGACTTGTTTATTAGCTCGTAAAAAGTGAAGTGCCTGAGTAGGTTGGCCTTTGTGGGGTCTTCATCTGGATAATTGGATTCTCTCGGATAGAAAGGTTTATTAAAAGTAAGAACAGCACAAGGGACAGCCTAGCAGAGGCCCATGTTTATCATCACAAGACCCCATCAAAGAGAGGAGAAATTATTCAGTGGTCCTGAGACGCCACGTGGTGATGCCCCAACCTCCTTAATCGTAAATTCTGTTAGAGATTATCCCACATCGGTTAATAATTACCTCCAAAACTAGTATATGATCCTGAGCGGTCTCTCCACTCATTGCCAATTGACTTTGAGTTGAATGTTTTAACATGGTATCAAAGCTAAGTTTTCGAAGGCTCTTGGACAAAACTCTGTCATTGATAGTTAGTTCACTTCGTTCCCCCTTCTTTAGTTTTTGATACTAAAAACATGACTTTTAGTATAATTTTCTAACAGATATATAGTTGTTGTATGTGTTGAATCGTTTGTTTACCTCACCACGTGTAGTCTGTATTAGAGCTTGTCTCACATCAATAAGTAATTATCTCAAAAACTAGTATATGAGTCTGGACAGCCTCTCTACTCACTGCCAATAAACTTTCAATATACACTTAAACTTGAACTCCACATAAATTTGTGATGAAGGGAATGAGACATTTCGTGACGGTGGCCGAGGACAGGCTAATAATTTTTCCGAAGGGAGTGCTTTCCAAATGGATAGGGGGGGTATCCATTAAGGCTTTTTTGAATTTTCAGAAACTGGGAATGATTTCCAGACCAGATAGACCTGAGTAGAATATGGATATATGTCTCAGCATTTAATATTTCAAATGCGGATCCAGTGTTAGTTTAGTGGCAGACATAGCATAGGCTCTTCTACCATACAGTTGGCAATTAAGGAGAAGTCCCAAGTGGTGGGGGCTGGGAGTGAATAAAATAGCAAAGTTGAGGCACCAATTATATGTAGAAGAAACAATGTATGTGGAATCTAACCTACCTTGATGTGAAATAGCACATTTATCTTTAGAAAATTATTCTATCTTTTTTTGTACTTATCATAGGAAATCAATGGGTAGAAAGATGTAGCAGTGATATTATACTTAAGTCCATTTCAAGATTTGCCACGTCATTCCGTATCTCTCTATTCGTAGTTTTTTTAGTCATATAGCAATGTCATTGATATTATAACACATAGAAAATTGATCGCAAAATAGAAAAAATTTCAAAGAAAGGTATACACGTATAGCGTTGTCGTTTGTTATCATAACACAGAGAAAAATGAACACTAAAATGGACTCATGGTAACCGCGACAAAGAACTCAACAACTGTGTAGTTAGATACCATGAGGTGGTTTTGAATTCAATTCCTATGAACAAGAAAATTAATGATATCCTTAATTTGTTGATGGATTGGATTGACATTAGAGTAGTATGGACTATTCTAACTTAGCTAGGCGACAGGAAAAAACTAGTACAGATACTTTTGAGTCATCCGAAGGGTATTTAACTTAAAGTACTTCCAAATCAAATCAAGACAAAAAAACATTGTACATTGAAGTTGTCATCCCACTGGTATTATTAAATAGAAGAAAAAGGTCACACCATATGAGCAAAAATACCCGGATAAAAAAGAAGAAGAAGAAGCAAAAATATATACGCCACGAGGCTGTGGCAGATCGATAACACTTGTCATCGTTCTACGTCACAAAAATCCTCTCTCATTCGGAATATGGGACGACTGAAAAGTTTAACAAAGAAATTTTTATTTTTGGTCCCGTTCTACTAACTAAAACAAATAATTATTTTTTTGAATAAAATGAGATGTATTGTAAGAGAATTATCTATCTCATAAAACGAAAATTAAATATTCAAAAAAAAAAAAAGAATCTTAACAAAATGGGACGGGGGGTTGGGGTTGGGGACAGCAGTGTGCTGTCTTGGCCAAGGGGATCCCGCTCTAGTGTTGCTCCGATGACCGGAAATGTTTACTTCGTAGAGCCCGTCGAGTTTAACATGAATGCAAAAAATAAGCTTGATCGAATATCATTAAATGTGATAAAAACACATATAACTTGCCAATAATGGGTTCTAGTGGATTTGATTCAGTGTTTCCGAATCATTCTTTTCAAGACAAAAATGTTTCGATTAGGCACTTAATGATATTCCATTGAGCTAATTTTTTTTATACTTGTTTAACTCGACAAGTTCTACCAAGTGAACGTTTCCGATCATCGGAATGAAACCCGAGCGGGGTCCCCTGCCAGGGACAGCAGCTCCCCCCAACTCCCAATTTGAGCAACTCAATTCAAGCATTTTAAGGCAACCTGGATATCATGTAATGTGCAAAATAAAACAAGTCCTGATTGGGAAGTGATGCGGAACTAATTTTTCAGATTGTAATGGGTATCAAAAAGCCAGGGGAAACCAAATTATCTTCACACAAGACCCCACAACCCACTACACCACAAACCAAAAAAGGAAAAAAAAAAAAAAACAGAAAAGAAAAGAAAAACTCCAACACAAACATGATCAACAACAGATTAATTGATCAAAGCAGTCTAAAAATTCTAATATTATTATATCCCCAAAGATTTGTTTTTAATTTTTTTCAAGTCATGTTCAGACTAAGAGCTTGGAAAAGCCAAGGATGGCGTTCCAATCTACCTATTCTCAACTCTTCTTCAACACCAAAACTGCTGTTTCTTGTCCATTTATCACCTTTTAGTAATTCTTCTTCACCTGCTGAACAAGAAGAAGAAAAGCTTGTTCCGGAAACCGAACTTCCGGGGGTCGTCTGAGCTTTCTTTCTTCGGCCATAACTCGAGGGGCCTAATGTCAATTTGATTTCACTCTCATCTTCAATCTCCAGCTCTCCGTTCCCATCGCATTCTGCGATATACTCCTCGGCGGCAGGTTGTTCCAAGTCAATCCCAGGTCGCGAATTTCGACATATATTATTGTTGTTATGGTGATTAGAGTCCCAGTATCTTTCGCGGTTCATTGATCCGTTCGTCCTTTTGTTTTCGATGCTTTCCATCAAAATCTTCTGGATGCGGTATAAACGATGGAGTTCATAAACCTGCAATTTGGATAAAACAAATTAATTTACAAACATTGGCAGAGCCCAAGCTGAATTTTTTTTGGGGAAATTTATATAAATGGTTTTTCGAGTTTCATTTTCGTCATCTAAATATCAATTACAACTTTTTTGACCTTCAAATTTGGTTTTCGTACTAAATTGGTTCAATCGATAACTTCTGTCAGCCAAAATAGATGGAAAAAATCAAATTGATGGCAGTTTGAACGTTGCAGGTCGTACCAAGTTGATACAATTGATAATGTCTACCTTCAATCTGATTTTTTCCGTTTAGTTTGGCTGACAAACATTATCGATGGGACCAACTTGGTACGAAAACCAAAATTAAAGGTTAAAAAAGTTGTAATTAATACTTAGAAGAAGAAAATGAGATTCGGGTGAAATTAGGAGGAGCATTTTTAAAAATTTCCCCCCCCCCTTTTTTTTTTTTTTGATAAAAACAAGGACTTGCTGAAGAATGATGTGACTAATATCATGAAATATGGTGAAGAATTTGTTTTTGAGATTTAAAGATTTACGCCATCCAAACGGAAGACAAGCTTTTTGTTTACAAATTTCCTGGTTATGATCACACATGGTAAAGATAAGTACCTGATGTTTGAAGGTTTCTTCATGCTTCAACATGGCCGTCTTCATATATTCTCTGTCATATGGCTTCAATAGCTTCTCCATTGGAACTTATATATATATCTCTCTCTCTCTCTCTCTCTCCACCTTGGAATCAGAAGTGGAAGACCTGATAAGGAAAATGAAATCCTGTTCAAATAACCAAGTAGCAGGTGATAGATTCCCTTTCTTGTTTCTATGCCAGTGGAAAAAGATCAAAACTTGGAATCCTCATAATGACACTGTTTCATATATAGTGACCAAGGACACCCCACAAAAAGAAAAATAAAATAAAATAAAATATAAAGTACAAAGCAAAGTGACCGATAGCAATCAACTAGTTTTCTAGTATAATTTGTTGGCTTTCGCACTGTTTTTTTTCACACATTTTGTCCTTACTTTGGGGCCACAAGAATTGATTCTCCTAAAAATATCTCCTAATATGGCACAGGATATCACTTTCACCAGCACAATAATGGCTTAACATCATGGTCCTCTCCGTTAGTTTTCACAGCAAGAGTTCCGATGAATCAAAGTGGCAACAGGGGTGAGCGGTAAATTCAAACATTTTGGTAGTGTTTAGTTGAAAATTTAGTTTAATTTAGTTTTAGTAGTTGGTGAAGAGAGAAATAGAATAATGATTGAAGATATGTGTAATGATTGGAGAGAGATAGAGAGAGATGAGAGAGTAATAATTAGAGAAATAAGATAATGATTGGAGAAAGAAGTAGGAAAATGATTGGAAACAAAATTAAAACTAAATCCTAAAAAACAAAGCCCTTGAATTCACAATTTGGCAACCTCTTGAGCAAGAGAGAAATCTCTTGTGAATTCTTTAATTCTGGCGTAAATGACCTACCATTTGACTGAGCTGAAAAGGAGAATAGTCAAGGTACACGTAAGTTCATCCGAACACCTGGCTTTCAAACCAGAACAAAAGAGAGTAAAACTTAGAGTACTGACTTTCCCACTCCCAACTTAGGTTAGTAATTTGAGGAGTACAAAAATCAAAGAAAAAAAGGGGGTTTTTTTGATGCACGATAGGGATTGGAGATAGTCTGAGAAGGGTCATCGTCTTCCTCTGTCCCTGACACATTTCATGTACACCCATTTTTGCTTTTATAAGAAAGGTGCCGGATCACATGCTCTGGTCCAGTTTTAAATTCATTTCAGTTTCGGGCCAAGACGCGCCAATAACGATGATCCGAACAGTTCACTCTGGTCGCTATTTTGAATACACTAATCCATGTGAGTCAGTAAGAAATTGGCTTGATGGCACCGAAAAAACAGAGTACAAAATTCGCTTGATCAAATATCAATAGCTTCACAAACAAATCGCTTATATACAAAAAAAATAAATAAATAGACGACAAATATTAACTTAAACTCACAAAGTCCATTTTTGTTTGCAGCATCAATATTTATTCACATAGCTATCAATACCCAATTAAGCTAATTCTTTAACCAGATGAATTTACAAAAGCTATCTTTTAATAGATGAATTTTACAAAAGCTATACAAGACACGGTTCATATCACCGCAATGAACCCGAGATAGGCCCGAGGGCTTGTTAATTTGTTTTGGATCTCAAAATCCTTACGGTCGTTCTCTTATAAATTTTCTTTATCTATTTGTCTCCGTTTATTACACCAAAAAATCTCCCTCAAAATTCAAAACGAACATGATAGAGAAATAGATAAAGAAAATTTAACGAAGAAAGCCTCTCATGAATTTCTAAAGTTCTAGAAAACCATCATGATACATAATTCTATATAGGAGTACTATACACGCAAGGGTACACAGATGCAGAAAAGAAACAGATAGAGAAAGAGATATAGGAATTGATCCTCTGACCTGAGAGTGTCTCATGAATTCAAAAGATTTCCATTTGATGTTTGTTTCTGGAGAAAATGAGGGAGAAAATACTAACACTCTTTCTGGGGTCAAAAAGTAACTCAGCTCTCTAGCCTTTGAATCACAAATACAGCCACAGCTTTGTTTGGCAGAGTGAGACCTTTCCTTCCCAGATTCCCACCACTACTTCTCTATATGACTATATCTATCTATATATATAATGCAAAAAGACAGAATAAAATACAACTGGAGAAGAATTTCAGATCCTCTTTTTATTTATTTTTTCCCACACAGAAACCAAAGCAGTGCTGTTGTATTTGGAGGTTGACGAGGCATGCCAAACATATCCTGGTGCCATAGCCAATAATCAATGTATAGCCTAAAGTTTTCTGAAATAGATGCCTCAGACATGTCCAGCCGCACATGTTGATCTAGATATATATTTTGTAGTATTTGTATTTTGATAACGGGATGTCCGGATGAGTTTACGCGCACCTTAGTTAATTTCAGAGCACTGTCCGTATGAGCTTGTGCGCACCTTAGTTAATTTCAGAGCACTGTAGTTACCATCCAATCAAACCCTCCAGTGGCCAGAGGTTGGAAATATTTGACATCCATGAGATTCGAACATGCGATCTTATAGCATTTATTATTTTTCTCCCACCGGCCAGTGACGGAGTCAAAACTTTAGACCGAGGGAGGCGACTAAGAAAAGTATTTAGCCTATCGTGTAGGTTTTGTAGTACACTACTGGAGTGTATATTATATATATATATATATATGACATTGTTTTGTTTTTTTGTCGACAATTACAACCCTTATGTGTGATTATTTTTGTCTATGAAAAATTGAGAAAATTTTACTTGACAATATAAAATAAATTTAATTTTTGATTAGATCAAATTATAATTATTTAGATTTTCAAAGATTTAAACACCGGTTATATAAATAATACTCCATCTGTCTCAATTTTTTTAGGGTTCGAAAATGCACAAAAATCCATGGGAAACATTTAAAGCGGGACCGATGGAGTACTAATTATGTTACATATAATATTAGTAATATTCCAAAATTGGGGTTGGCCAGGGCCCCCTCGAGCGCCTACGCACAACCGCCTCAGCCTCCCACTAAGCCAAATCCCATGGGTTAGCCGTGCTGATAAATTGCATCTCGTTATTTTTTTATTAATTTTTTTAAAGTTTGATTTGATTTGGTTTTGCCATGCGGACTATGACGTACGGGATTTTACTTCCTCGAACAGGTCGCATAGATCTACTAAAACCTAAGCAAGAGCTTGCGATAATAATTGGCGATGTAAATAACGAACATCGATGTATATTTTTCTATACGCAATAGCCGATAAATGTTATATACTCTTTTTGCTAGCTAGAGCATTTTTCATATACAGAGAAAAGTTGGTGCGAATCGTGCACCTACCCAGTTGAAAAATCATGTAGATCCTTTATACATATCATGCACTCTCTCTCTTCTTCTTCTTTTTTTTTTTTAATGTTCTGCTCGATGATTCATTTTGCGATTACGCCTTTGGTTCGATCCAAAATGATCGATATATATAATTCGCGTACACACACACATATGTGTGTGTATATATGGAGTACATATACGTATGTAATGTGGTTGCATGCATAAATATATATATATTGTGGATGACAAGTCTTATATTAATTAGTTTACATTGCTCGATCCAGACAATACTAACCAGAATAACAGCTTGGCCTGCCAAAGTGATCGAAGAATCACATGCACCCAACAAGTCTATACACCCCGCTCCAGTTGTCTCAATATATAAATAGAGAGTTGCACACTGCACACATACAATGTACACAAATAGAGCTCAGTACGTGTATTATATATATTCTGGGAGATCATATATGGAGCCATCAACTGGCCGGATTAAGAGATGCTGCCAAGATCTTGACCGTACATTTTGTGGGTACCTCTCAGAAATAGCCAAAATTGCATGCATGACTCCATATTGCGTGAGATGTAATATAGATCACCATGCCTTTAATTGAGAGAAAATCAACCATTGATATAGTAAAAAGGATTGGGGTGCCTGTTGTGCCTTCCGATCCGCACTCATCTCGGGACTCAGGTTCATAATTCGATAAGAATTCTTTTTTAATTTTGCATAATTTTTATTATGAACAAAACATAATAAAAATGAAGGGTTTAAAAGTGAATGAATATTCTCGGCTGAATAATTGTTACAAGATTATATTAATGTACAAACATTGAAGAGACATATGGGTAGATCTCCCTTTAATTAGGAGGAGTTGAGTTTCATTTGATCTCTTTGTTTTATTGTTATTGTTGTTGTAGTTGTGCAGACAGATAAGAGGAGGAGGAGGCAGAGGATCCAAGATCCAATGTTATTTTATTACATGAGTGTGGTGGTCCTGGGTGGATAACTCAAAAGAATTTACTACACATTATTGTCAAATAGACTAGAAGATTAAAAATAATACTATGGACTATTTGTACATGATCACATAGATGTGTTGAATCCGCATGCACTTATGGTTTAGTTATTTTGTGCACACATTGATGCAAGTGTTTGTATACGTATGTATTAACATAGATGGCTTCTGAGTTTTAACTCAACAGTGACAAAAACGTACATATAAAAAAAATTTGTACACCAAACAATTTATGAAATATTTACATTTATTTTGGTTCCAAACCAAACCAAACCGAGCCTTAAGTCCCAATCAATTGGGGTCGGCTTACATTTATTTTGGTTAAAAGTTAAAATTTGTTGGGCTTAGTTTAATTTATTTTATTGAGCTATATGATCTTACAAATTGAAATAAAATTTTCTTTTGTTCTGAACTTTCACAAAAGGAAAGTGATTTTGGTACTCCACCTTTTGTCTTTATTTTATGTGAAATTACCAAATTATCATTTATTTTGTTTGTGATCATTAACTTCAAAAGGTATTATTCTAATTTTTTTTAAAAAAAGACAAAAAAGTAGAGTGCCGAAATCAATTTTCTTTTCCAAATGATATAGTGCGGGCAATATTAAAAAAACTTAAATTATAAAAAAAACTGAGTGCATTTTTTACGCTTCAACCCCTAAAAACCAGTGGAGCCACCACCCCTGTGTGCTAAGTTTAGACGAAATCCATGACCACTAGTACTTATCAACCAAAAACCAATCATGCATTAAATTTCCTACGTATGGATCCATATACAATGCATATAACTACACTACATACAAAAGCATGGAGAGAGAGAGAGAGAGAGAGGACAGGCAAGCACGCGTTGCCGGTGGAAGGAGGCGCAGCAAGATGGGGTAGTGGGGCCCTATCTAGGGAGGTTTGCTGAAAGGCTGATCAGGTATAGCCACGGCCTTGCCAGTTTTGCACGTGGTCCCACCCTTGCAGAGAAAATAGAAAACGGAAAGGAAAGGTGAGAAACTTTGAATCATATATATCATGGGAAAGCATATGCTCAAATGGCTTCTTTTTTCTTTTTCTTTTTTGACTAAGGTAACCCATCAGTTGAGTTAGTTGGTGAGTTTGCCAATTACACAATTAATTAGAATTCTATTCTTAAGGTCAATGCGCAAGAAAAATATTTCTTACATATTCCTTAATCCCGACGTACTGATCTTTTTTTGACAGGACCGTGAGGAGAAGTTGTCGATGTGTCAAAATCTAGTCCGGACACCGCTGAATGTTGAACACAATAAAATACAATATATAACAATATGAGAAGGTACAATAATTTTCTCACTTGTTATCCACAAGGACCACAACTCTATTTCAAAACATGACTGAAATAAAGACATTATTGATTTCAGCTTTAAGCCTTGTCCAGTACTAGATCCCCATCCATGAGAGAGTCCTCCTGCATATAAAGTCAAGGGGAAATCTATGTATGAGGTTAGGGTCAGATATTTGGAATGGTTTTTCACTCTCTAATTTGATTGGATACATTTCATTTCATTTTTATTTTGGGTAAATTTCACTGACCTCCCCTGAGGTTTCTGACCCGTTACGTTTTTGAAATTGCACTGTCCTCCCCTCTGCTTCTATTGTCTGTTGCACTTTACCCCAACTGTTTGGTTGCCATTACGGAAAGCACTAACGGTGATGAGGTCAGTATGGAACATATAAATTAAATGTTGAAAAATTAAGTGTTCCAAATTTCAATCCGTTTGAATGGGTGAGAAGATTTTATTGTTTTTATCATTTAATTCTAAAGGGTCATAATTAAATTTTGACTATAAGACTCTCGTTGATTAGTCCTAAGAAAGTCGTAAAATCAAATATCTCTTAGGACTAACTAACAAGAGTCCTAGAGTCAAAATTTAATTATGACCCTTTAGAATTAAATGATTAGAAAAATAAAATTTTCTCACCCATTCAAACGGATTGAAATTTGGAGCACTTAATTTTTTAACCATATAAACTAGTTAAAAAATTAAGTGTTCCAAATTTCAATCCGTTTGAATGGATGAAAAGATTTTATTTTTCATTTTTCTCGTCAAGACTAGTGATTAATCCCTTAGATTTAACGAAAACTATACAAAGACCAGTAAAATTAAATAGATAATATCAGCTGTCTTTAAAAAGCTAATTTAGACCAAACTCATCTTTAGTATCCGGCTAGATTGTAGGAACCTTACGAAAAGGCCGGGTAAAATAGAACCAAATTAATTAAGCTTTTTATGGACACTTGATTAATTTGAATTAAAATATACACAGTATCATGAGTTTGAATTAAATAATTTGTATCAAACTGAGGCAAGCTTATGTCTAAGTTTTATTTCGAATTATCTTATAATGCGGTTATGATCACGGGTGGCGGTTTGATTAAACAAGTGATCAACAAGGATTAAATACTCCTTGATTTCAGTTAGTAGCTAGTAATTAAGTATTCTTGTTGCTTCTTGGATAACGACATTAATGGTGAAAAATGGTGGAATCTCCGATGAGTGTTTGGTGAACCAAAAAAAAAACTACCTATGGCTCTCTTCCCCACATTATTATTATTATTACTGTATTATTTTTTGGATAGTACTCCCTCCGTCTTAAAAAGTATGACAAGTTTTGAAACTTGTATCATTTTTCATAGTTGGTAACTTTCAATCTATAATTTTTTTCATGAATTTGAAAACTTTGTATATTAAAACTAATCGAAAACTATCAAATAAGATCTATATTGAAATATATAAAGAATTGAAATTGACAAGGATATCAAAAATTGACATCCAATTTGGGATAGAGCTACGGAGTAGTACATAGGATGGAAACCCCAATCCAAGTGTTGTATGTCTCTCGTCACCCCCTCAGGGAATATTGTCCTATCATATATCACATTACTAGTGAATGTCCATGCCTGAAAGTACGGCGCAATGCATTTTGAGCACAGTCTAAATAAAGTATCAAACCTCACTTTTATAAATAAAAAAAATAGATACAACGGTTATTTTTAACTTGAACTCATGTGTATGTGTATATCTCATCCCGTGTGAGTGAATTTTTCCCTCCTCTCAACAAAATCTCTTATTGATAATCGATTTATTAAATCGCTAGAACTAACACTTCATTACACCAATCAAAAGGATGAAACTGATGATTTTTTTCCTTTTGTTATTGGCTGTACACAGGCTTGATATTTTTTCCCTTATGTTATTTTTGGTTTTTAGAAAACTTTGTAGTACGAAAAACTTCAACAAATAGGAAAACTCGAATGCTCAATTTTGAAAAATCATAGTATTCTAGTCATCTAATCACATAAAAACACACAGAAAGCTGGTGATCGTAGCGCACGAACTAAAGCTATTAACACACAAAAAGAAAACCCTCAAATGTTACGCTTTGAGCCGAAGGTGGGAGGATTCTTACCGGAGAGAGATAACCAAATGAATTTCATGGAGCCTAACAATGAGTTTGTACTCTGAAATTCTTGAAAAAGACACAGGGTTATCATATATTTAGAAAACTTTCAACAAATCTCTAATTTCAGAAAACCCTAGAATCGAGGATGGGGGGATTCTTACCTAGAGATTTAGCCGGTTGAGTCGGATGCTGAAGGGCCGGGGGGGAGGGCGGGGACGGTAACAATGGAGGAAGAGAGGAGAGAAGAGAGAGGAAGAAACACGCAAGACAGGCACGACTCTTAGAAATAGGTTGATTCATCAATGATTCAATCAAACGGTCGTAACTTATTGAAATTGTGATCCGACAGCTGAAGAAGTGCTCATGTTTGTATGGGTAGATAAAAAACCGTTCTGTTTTATAATATAGATTATCTGTTCCCACAACATTTATGTCGGAGCCGAAGCTAATATTTCACCACATACGTGTGGATAATATTAGAAGTATGTTTAGCCCGAATAAATAATTTTGAGGATTGAACCTGGATATTGTCCAACTAATTGTGTCCAGAGTTCTGACCAGTAAACAAACCTAGAAAGTTTGTTCGCACAAACCCTATACAAAGAATTTTTTTTTGGGGCCCATGTCGGGTCTCATAAAGATGATCCATATCACTAATTTAAAAAAAAATCTCTTGTAAAAAAATCTGAATCGGATATCGTTAAGTGCATTTTCAAAATTCGTAGGCAAAACTGAATAGTTGGATGTACGAATTTTGAACACACTTGCCAATATTCAATTGAGTTGATTTTTATAAAAACCCTTAAAAAATTATTTAAAAATATATATGAACGATTCAGATTATCTTTTTGAAATTCAAGGTGAGGCAAAAAAAAAAAAAAAACACATTACATCTGTGTATAGGGTCTGTGTTCATAGCACAACTAAAACCAACCCCTCCTTCTCCTTGGTAGTATCTTCCCCACATTCCACCTTCACATGTGCTGATGCAGTACTATAAACGGAGAAGTTCTCTCTCTCTCTCTCTCTCTCTCTCTCTCTCTCTCTCTCTCTCTCTCTCTC
>BPLS01000444.1:301501-335973 GCA_019656275.1 Rhododendron kiyosumense
CTATCCAATGAACTCTGGTTGACAACCTCTTTTGTCCAGACAGCCGGCCTGTCAGCCGGTTCGTCAACCTGTGACTCAAAATTTCATCTAAATAAATCTGTTTAAGCATGTATTGAGCTCACTAAGTCTTTATAAATATTAATCATTGAATCTAAGAGACTTTATTCAATATTTCAAGGTTGAGAAAATTAGTCCGAAAATAACTTGGCGATAAATATAAAAACATCATCAAAATAATTAATCTGATTTTCCAACGATCATCAAAATAAATGTATAATTGTAATACATATAATTTTCCAACAAATTAATATGCATACATTTTTCCAACACCTATGACGGGGATTCAAAAATCCTGGAGGGATGTGTCAGTCTGTTCGGCACCTGCTTATTGGAAGGCTCCAGAGCGCAAGCACTTGGCTATCTCACCAGAAGTTTCTGCTTATTGGAAGGCTCCAGAGTGCAAACTCTTGGCTGTCTCGCCAAAAGTGCCTGCTTACTAGAAGGCTCCAGAGCACAAGCTCTTGGCTCTCTTACCAGAAGTGCCTGCTCATCGAGAGGCTCCAGAGCAAAAGCTCTTGGCTGTCTTCCCATTAGCTTAAACAAACAATAATACTTTGCTACTCTAAAAGGCTGAAAGCCTCAAAAGAGTAGCCGAAAAGCTGTTAAAGGCTGCCAAACAATATGGCAGTAAGAGCATCAAGGTGCTCATGGGACTTCCTTGGAAAAGCGAAGGATGCTAAGGAAGCAATAGCAGTCACTGTTACCCTAGCCAAGGCCTGCACAACTCAAAGTACATTGGATCTTTTGATTACATAGGCGGAGCACTGCATTATGATTGCGAAAAAAGCTCAAAAGAGGGCATCTGTGGAAAACTATTCCATCATCAAGAACATTGGCAAGGAGATGATCAGCCAAAAATGAAATCATGCTAATTCGTTAGACAACTTAAAGTGGTGGATTCGTTGGCTCAATGAAAGACCAACAATTCGACGGCTTTGCATAATTCATCTATGCTGAATCGTTGACTCATGAGTCCAATTGTGAGAAACGCTGCATCGATCAATCATAAAAATCTAGGAGACACAAGTTTTCTCTTCCATGCCTGTAGAGGTTTGGCCAAAAACCGTCACTAAAGCCTCAAACCCAAAGAGACAGAGGTAGAGGAGAAACAAAACCCTCAAAAAGGGAGAACAGAAGTCTGTAGCAGCCAACATTATGGGAGCAATTGAAAAGGCTCTTGGTAGTTGTAATGACGACCTTGAGTATTCCACAAAATCAAGTGAGTCAGAGTTGAACTCTTCTGATGGTGAGAGGGATTTTGTTGCCACCACCATGGAGGAACAATTTGCCAAGTTGGTCGAACAAGCAAAGAGAACTGCTACCTTGATGCCTATGCCAGGGATAGTAACAAGGTCTATGGCCAAGCAAGAACAACCAAAGGGATTAAATATAAGCGAAGGGGATGACTCTGTCTCAGTGTACTCGTCATCCCCCGCGAGTAGTAAATCATCATCCTCCATGAGTAAGAAGCCCAGAATTGCTACAAAAGCCGTTTCGGTGATGTTGATGGAAATGGGTGATGAAGAAAGTTCAAACCCTCAGTTGTTGGAGGAAAAGGTAGCTTCACTGCAAGAACAGCTAGTGAAAAGGGATAAAAAAATGTCTCACTTGATGGAACAGATCAAAAGTTTGTAAGCCCAAGTAACATGGGGCAAATAGAAAGCAGCTGCCTTTGAGGAGAAATCATTCGAAGTCCCGAAGACAAGTTTACTAGGGGCAATGGACATTTCTTCGTTGACCCAATGAGCAGTAATGCAAACCCGATGCTCATGGCCATGATTGATGACGTGGTGAAGAAGCAAGTAAAGAAGGCTAAAGAAAAGGATGACGAGGGCTTTTGGATGATCACAAAGCCCTCCCCAGCATGGGTGGATAACGTTTCATTCCCACCTGGCTTTTCCCAACCTGATTTCAAAATGTTTGGAGGAACGGAAGATCCTAGACAACATATTGCCCATTTCCTCTCACGATGCGGGCCAATAGCACAGAATGAAGCTTTGTGTTTACAACTCTTTGTGCAATCTCTTGAAGGTTTTGCATTTACCTGGTATTCAAATCTCCCTGAAGGATCAATCCAAGGTTGGGATTTCATGGTTAAAGAATTCCTCATACAGTTCTGCAATACCCAAAGACGTGTTGGGTTACCAGAACTCATTGAGACCAAACAACGAGAAAACAAATCAGTCACAGACTTCATTGCAAAATGGTGAGCTTTGACGTTTGCATGCCCACAAAAGTTCATGTAGTTGGAATTCATTCGCATGTGTCTTAACAATTTTCGACATGAGCTTTCTACGGCACTCATGGCTCAGACCTTTGAAGGGTTCAAGGACTTATGTACCAAAGCACATGACATGGAACTACACTTGGGCAAATGAAGAAGGCCAAGGGTTGTAGATAGGCTTGAAACCTTAGCGGCTGCAATAGTTGAAACCAAGAAAAGAGTTCCAGTTGTAGTTGGGGCACAAAGACTGAAGGAAACTAAAAAGGTCACCATGAAAGAAAGATTGGAAAAGAAGTATTCCTTTACAGATGACTTGGTGGAGGACATGTTCGAAGACCTCTTAGAGGAGAAGTTGATTATGCTTCCTGATGTGAAAAGGCTGCATAAAGAAGGTAAGAAAAATGATCCAAAGTATTGCCCATATCATCGCCTTATCAGTCATCCATTAAGGGATTGCTTTGTCTTGAAAGACAAGATTCAAGAACTCTTTGACTTGAGGGGTATTGAGCTTCCCCCTCCTAAGAAAGTGACAATGAACCCAATTACAGTCAATGATGATGAGGAGGGTAAATGGGTTGTATATCAATCAAAAGGAATGAAGAAAAGACAAAGTTCTTCATCTAGAACCAAGGTGCCCTTTGTTCCAAAAAGAGCGCGAAAGCCAAAAACGTTCAAAAAGGTAAAAATGACCAAAGTGAGTAAAATGACCAAAGTGAGTTAGCAACGTCAAGTGCTTCTTTCACAGTAGAATACTTGACGAAGTCACTTTGGGAAGAAGATTGCGAAGCCTTGCATGAAGACAACTCCAACTCAAGATTTTGAGTAAAATCTCCTCTTCATGAATTGACATGCTTTGTGAGCTTGGACAAAAAGGAGAAGATCTTGAGCAGTTTTGTGGAAAAATTTATGATGCTAGAAAGGAAAAAAAAAAAGGGTCAATTCAATTTTGCATAGTCAATAAAATTCAAAAGAAGACACACAACAAAAGACAAGGTGAAAATCATCAAAAGTCTTTCAGCAAGTTTCCTAAAAGGACAAACAAAGATAAAAATCCTCGAGAGCTCTAACAGATGTAGTTATTACTTTTTTTTTTTTGGTCTCGAAGCCTTTCAGCAACATCCTGAGAGAACAAACGAGGATGGAAAAGCCCCCAAGAGCCCTAAACACAATGTAGTTAGGTCCCAACAAAAGTCCCCGTAAGGAAGCAGGTGTTTCGTACAATTTCAAACCCATAAAAAAGGGGATCAACACAAGCCTTTGGGAGCCAAAGCCAAAAGGAAGCTCCTTTGAGAGCTTCTAAAGACAAATGAAGAAAATTCTCTTCGACAGAATCTTGGCAACACAAAGATAAAGCCATTAAGAGAAATCTCAAAAGCCTAAGAGATAAGAGACAAATAAAGGAAAATTCCCTTTCAGCAAAACCCTCTTCAAAACAGATGTTGAACTCTTTCAGAAGAATCTTCTGCAAAAGCTTTGAAGGAGAACAAGCTAGCAGAATCCTCAAATTCAATAACATGATCAAACCTCTCAAAGGCCTTAACAAAGACGAATGAGAGGAGAATCAGTTAGAAAATCCAAGGACCAGTTAACAAAATCCTTAATAACAAGGGCATCAGAGAAGAGTCGAATGGATTTGAAGATGAGTTTGACAAAAACTTCTCGCAAGAGACTAAAGCCAAAAGCAACAAAGATTCCTTGAAAGGAATCAAAGCCGATGTACTGATGATAATAAGATGTACAGATACATAAATAAAATATAGACAAAATTGAATTGAGAAACAACAAATTTGTTACCTTAAAGGATGCAAGCAGAACTGCGCGAATAGGTTCTAAAAATCAAGACGAGAAGTGAAAAAAAGGGGCATTGAAAATAGTCCTACGACAGTAAAAGAAAAATGGGGGAAGCTATGCAAGACTCGGCCTTTTCCTGATTTAAAGAAGTAGAGGGTTAGCTTGATTTCCCAATACAATGCACCATGCAGGCCGTGGGAAGTTGTTGTTCAAACAAGGAAAAGTTAAGTTCTAGCATTAAAAAATGGAACTTGATGGAGCCTTGGAAGAAAGGTTATGTGTGGTTTTAACCAAAGAAAGAAAGGTGTGAGACTGGAAAAGTTGTTTTAACGTATCAACAAAACAGCTAAGCTTTGGTATTAAAAAAGGGAGATCTGCTGGATCTTAAGAAGAAGAGTTGTGTTTGATTTTGTAAGACTGCTTTTATGATGTTTGGAGAAAAGTTGTTTGACAACTCAGTAAATTAGCTTTCTTCTCAAAAAGGTTTATCAAGCTACGAAGTCAGAAAAAGATTTACTGAAAAAAGAGATTTGCAGCAAGTAAAAGGAGTTGCTGGAGGAAAGGTGACTTACCACAAGAAGAAATCTGTAGATATGCAGAACTTTTGCAGCAGAATAAGCTCTTTATATTAAGAAGCCAATATGATTTATTGGTTGGGTAAAGAGGGGTGGTTGTTGAAGACTCTAGAATAAGGGTCATCATTTAGCTCGAGGGCTCGTGACCCGCCCAAAGCCTGCCCGGCCCGAGCCCGTAAAACGGGCGGGCTCGGGCCTATGAATTTTTACTCGGCCCGGCCCGTGAGCCCGCCCATGGTATCCATCCAAAAGCCCGCCAACGGGCCCGCCTATTAGCCCAAAATCCCACAAAACCCTTTCTTTTTTCCCTTGGTTTAGTTTTGCCCAAGGAAATTTAAGCCCGCCCGTTGGCCTGCCCGGCTTTTGGCCCGCCGGCTCACCAATTGGGCTAGCCCGTGGGCCGGGCTTGGGCTTCAATTTATGGTAGGTGGCCCGGCCAGCCAAAAAGAAAAAGCCCGGTTGGCCTGGCCCGTGGGCGGGCTTGGGCAGCGACTTGGTGGGCTTTCCGGTCTGGCCCGGCCCGATGATGACCCTTACTCTAGAAGGAGTAAAATCTAATAAGCCAGTACATACCTAAAAGTGCTAGGCCTCTAAAGAAGTATTAACAAGGGAGTTTTTATCAAAAAAAAAACAAGGGAGTCCTTTCAAACGCCCTTTGTCATAGACTCCTTTAAAAGGAAATTCGTAGCTTTTATTGGAGTCATTGGAGTTTTTCATATTAGAAAAAGAAAAAAGTCGTGACATTATTCTGATAGGCCAAGGAAAGAGTCCAAGAATAGGTCAAGACAATAGAAACAAATGTCATTTTCAAACTCTATTGAAAAAAGAGTATACAGACTTTGGAATCCTATTCTAATACGGATTTATACACAAAAGGACCCGTAGAAAAAAAGAAGTTGTTGGATGATTTATAAAGTCCTACTTCAACTATATTTGCAAAGAAGGGAACCTAAGTCATTAGTCAAGAAGAGATCCTATTCAGACTTGGATTCTTAGCAACAACAGAAAAAAAAAAAAAAAAAAAACAACTGTCAATGACAATGAAATATTGGGCCTGGTCCATGCAAAGATATCAAAGAGAAGTGGCCTGTACAAAGCCCTCAAAGAAGAAAGCCATATAAAAAAGAGGCCTACGGAAAAGGCTTACGAAGAGTTTGCACATAATATCCATGATATATGGAAGTTAGCCCATGGAAAAGGGTGACCCTAAAGAAAAGATTGTATGAGAAGTTTATGGTCATGCGAGCTGACCCGTTCAAAAGGGCATGTGTGCAAAAATATATATTCAATAATAATAAAAAAAAAGATCAGCACAAAAAAAAAAAGTGCTCATACACAATCAAAAGCCAAAATTTAAAAGTGTACACTTTCATTAGCAAAAAGGAAGTGCAGGCCTTGCAAAAAATCAAAAGGCCAAATGTCCATCATAAGGGCATCAAAGGAAAGAGTCTAAGTAAACAAGGATTCATAAAAGCCAAGCACATTCAGGCTATAGAGACTATCTTATCAGAAGAAGTGCCAAGAGATCATGACTTGCGCAATCAAGTCATGCTTGCACAACTCACGAGGGGGCATTTGTTGGCACATAAATTTCATCTAAAATTTGACGCATAACGTCAAATTAACAATGTTGGGCTTGCAAACTAAAAGGTATATAAAGAGCCTAAATGCATGTTGACCCAGCAAGCCCGCGAATCAACGAACACATGTTGGCCCGGCAAGCCTAATGAGTATATGAGCCTGCGGAAGAAGTAGCAGGACTACAAATCAATTGAACCGAGAGCCCATATCTCGCAAGGCCTACAAATCAAATATTCAGTTTAATCATCTAGGCCCGCATTTCACAGGGCCTACAAACCAAATATGGGTTCACGTAGTCTTAAATCAGGTAGTACGTAGAGCCCAAGAAACACTTCTGTGGAAGCAGAAGAATATTCCAAGGTGGATGCCATCTGATACGACCAATATTCAAAATTTGAAGAGATTGAGAAGATATGATATCATCCTATCCTCTGACAATAACTATTCAAATTCAAAGGAATTATTTGGCAGCCAAGCATCTAATGAAGGAAGCCCTTATAAATATGAGGTCCATCATCAAATGAAGGGACCTCAGATCTCATCTCTCAACTCTTCACCAGAACTCTTAACTCTTCACCATCACACTCTCTGTCCAAACATAGAAGCTATACACACCTCTTCTCTCTCAACGTAGAAAATATATAGAGAGAGAGAAGATATACTCCACTCAAGCAAAACCACTACAATATACAACCACTAAGCAACCTACTCGCTCACTACCACCTGCAATCTTCAACAAACTTCAAAAATCAATAAGAGTAAGCATACCAAATGATAGGTAAAGGGTTCCAATTCTTCTAAATGTATCAAATATTCTCTGTTTTGATGTAAACAAGGGTTTTAAACCGCAATCATCAATAAAATTAAATTGTTCTAGTCTGTTTCCTATTCTTTATTCTTCATTAATCGAAGGTTTTACTTTTGTAGTATGTAATTAACGATTTGAAATCCAAATCGGAAATAGGAGCCTACATATAAACAATCAACACTGTTCGCTTGAACAGTGGATATTTGAAATATAGATTTCGAAGTGTGGGTAAATTCTGCGGTTCAAAATTTATGTCTACAATATGATGCATGCTAAGTTATGTCCCTTAGTTTGTACCTAAAAAAAAAAGTGAAGGGTTGAGCTATACTCGCTCAATAGAAAAATCTTGACTAACTCTACATATGAATGAGATGATTTTTACAAGGAAAAAATTATTTAGAGATAAGAATGTGGAACCATGATCTGAACAGGCAATAACATGATACGATTGGATTCGGTGAAAAACTCACCTATGCACATAAGTCATTTAAGGCTCAACCACAAGCAACCAAGAAATTTCAAACATGGACTAGGGCACAACAAATAACACCACCAAGCATTTGGTATCAACTACACACACCTCTTCTGTGTTTCTATCATTTGCGTCACAGTACAAGTCACTTAATTGAGTTTCTATATTTCCATCATTTTGTTTTTTTATATTTTCACCCCTGGCTTTACACTAAATATCACCCGAATGGTTTTCTGTATTTCCACCCCACTCCTTGCCTTACAATAAACATCACCCGAATGAATTTCTATATTCTCACCCCTTGCGTTACATTAAGTACTACGTTTCACCTTCTCAATAACAACGACATAATGTCATAAATCAACACGCAATCATTATGCTGGGTTTTGGCGACTTCTGGTAGGGAAGCATTTGGTTTATTTTGGAGGTTGTTCGACACCTGTGGTATTGGTTGCGAATTCACGTTTGGCGGTTTATGCTTGTGGTGCAGCATGGGCTAAGGTTGTGGTGGCACCAGGTGGTTTCAGAATGTGTTTGGCTCTTGGAGGATTAATTTGTTTGCCTGTTCGGTTTTTGGTAGTGGTGGCTTGTGGCTAGGTTGAAGATGTTGTTTTTAATAATCGTTTGTTGATCTTTAGTGAGTAGTTTTTTGGCTTAATTAATAACCATGGTTGCGATTTGTTTATGCATTTTCTCTACCGATTTGAGTTGTAGTTAGTTTCTCGGCCATCTAATTGCACATGGTGTTTTTTTGCACGCAGTGATCTCTATTGGGGTGCAATAAAGTCACTTAGTTGCAAGGGTGGAACTGTGTATTGGCTATGTTGGCCTATAGCCCACGTGGATTCCAAAAGATTAAGAAAAATTATTCATACATTTTCAGTTCAAATAAGTTCAGCCTTACTCACCATCCCATTCACCCCAACCCACCATCCTCCCATTTAGTCCAAGCATATTGTCGTATTGATATGTTCAAAGTTGCAATAGATTTTCAGTTGGTGGAGTTGAATAATAGATTCAATGAGGGGGTATTAAACTCTTTGTCCTTAGTTCGGCTTTAGAACGTAAATAAAGATGGCTTTTGATCATTTAACCATGATAATATTTGCCCTTGAGAAATTTTATCCTTATGATTTCACTAAACAGGAGACATTATCTAAGATTGTATTTGGAACATTATAAGCTTGATGTACCTCGTTAGCAGAAATTCCAAAATATGTCAACCATTAATGAAATGTGCCGAGGATTAGTTGAGACAAAAAAGTCAGAAAATTAGCATTTGATCGAAAGGTTGATTCGTCTTATTGTAACTCTTCCTTACCACGACAACTACGAAAAGAACATTTTAAACTATGAAGCATGTGAAAACTAATCTTCGTAACAAAATGAAGAATGGTTTTTTTTTTTTTTTCTACAGATTCTATGATTATCTACATTGAAAGAGAATTTGTTAAGGATATCGACTCAGATTCGAAAATAGATGATTTTTACTTTCTAAAACATCGAAACTTTTTTTTTGTACTTTATATACTCCCTCCGTCCCTTTTTTAGAGTCCGGTATTCTATTTTGGGCTGTCCCTTAATAAATGTTCATTTTATAAAGTTAGTGGGTAAAAGTTGGTGCATTGTCTATTTTGTCCCTAAAAGTATATTCCATTTTGAAAAATTAGTGAGTAAAAGTGTAATGATGATGGGTAAGTAGGGAAAGTGGAGGAAAAAGTTGATATGAAAGATATAATGATAATGTCTTTTTAATAAGTTGGAATTACGAAGCAGGACACTTAAAAAGGGATGGAGGGAGTATTTATGTACGAGTTTGCCTCTTTTCTGGTTCCGCCCTTGCTTGGTTGGTATCGGTCAGTTTCTGTAACACGGTTAGTTGACATATTGCATGCGCTTCTCCAACAACTCACCATCTTGTTAATTTATCGCTGGTTTTGCCTTTATTTGATGATATGTACTATTTGTCTCACTCATGTGCACTAGGTCTTCTTTCGATTGTATTAAATACGCACAGTAGATTGTGATCTTTTAATGAAGTCCTTATCCTTCCAAAAAAAAAAAAACAACTAAAAGGATCCAACTTCCAAAGTCAGCCCAGGAACCAATTTCCTAAATACAACTTTCCTTTCAATTGTACTCCAATTTCTAATTTGATTTTATTTCCGGAGACGGTTTAACATTCAATGTCGCCACTCCCCTTAACGCAGGCGGAGGTTCGAGTCCCGGCAGGTACTCGAAACCCGTCTGTGGACCAAAGGGGGGACTTTTCACCAGATGTGCACTAAAGTGGTGCCGCGGTGACGGCCCGTCCACCCGGACGGTAGCTATGGCTCGAACCGGACATTCCGTTGGCGGGTTGAGAGTCCCTATGGTCACGCCCAGGGGAAGTTGCTACGCTGGTCGCCCCTTCTCACCCTTTAAATGATCAAAAAAAAAAAATACAACAAAACTTGTCCCAACAAAGCATCCTTGTCCAATATTTCAACGTAATCAGAAGGAATTCCAGATTCCTTAGGGCTCTGGACTCTGTCCCCTAGCCAGAGAGGAGCAGAGAGAAAAAACTTAAAAGAAGTAATAAGTCAATAGCTCAAAGGCCAAGTATCGACCAAACTAGCAGCCAAAAACTGGTGCGTACTTAATCTTCTTTCTGTGTTTGATCTTGTCTGAGAAAAACCAAAAGACAAAACTGTTTCTTTTATTATGCCATTATACACTTCTATCGCCTTATTCCTCTTTGTATGTGTTTTATTTTTCTCACTCCGGAATCAATATGACCAATCGCAATCTTAAGTCGGGTGGCCGTATGGCGCGTATCGTGTTTCTTAGTTATTTGACACAAGTTTTGGCTAACGGGGGTAGGCGACCCGAAGAATTTTGCTCTTAGTCAGAGTCAAACTAAAAACTTGTGTTTATCCTGAGACAATTAATTCTGCCCTCTTTGTAATTTTTTTTTTTTGTTTTGAATTTTGTCATACCTCTCATGCAGGAAAACATGGATCGTGATAGCGAGACCACTCAGCCTAAAACTGATTTGCCAGCACCTGTTACAACGGAAGAACAAAATCACCACTCTACAATTCCTCTGGAATAAAGACGAATCAATCACCATCGAAGAAGGAGAAGAAGAGAGAGAGAGAGAGAGAGAGACGATCACAGCGGAGATATTCACTAAACTGCCAGCGAAAAATGAAATCGTACTAGAAATCTTTTCCCGGTTACCCCCGAAAACTGTTTCCAAATTCAAGTGTGTATCCAAAACCATATCTGATCTAACTAGGCAACCCAATTTCACAGCCAAACACTCGCGTAATTATAAACCCATTAGCAGTACTATTTCAACAGGGTTTTTCCACCAGAGAATAATATGTCCTGATCAAGACAAGTTTATGGATTTGGAATTAGATGCTATTGAGTTCACGCCCGTAGTAGGATCCGAACCTGGTTGCCTACCGGATTCTTCCCTAAATTCCTTGAAACAGAGGAATGATGTAGATTTAATCGAGCTCATTGACTCCTGCAATGGCCTTCTTCTATGCAGCAACACCGATTTGGTCCATTTCGGTACAACTAGTTTCCTGTTTAACCCTTTGACAAGGGAAAAGGTTGCCCTTCCTCATCCTTCTTGTAGGTCGAATCACGTTTTCTATGCTTTAATTGCAGACTTGAATAGCCATGGGTACCTTCGATACAAAGTCGTGTGCCTCTTTAGGCCTAGGCCTAAAGGTGGAGACCTGGGTTCCGAATTGTTGATTCTGTCATCGGAAACCGGTATTTGGGAGGAGATAGAAGAAAGGCTTCCGGAGTTTCACCACGAAACCGTGATGGGTTCCAAGGTGTTTTTCAATGGGAGCCTTTTTTGGGATTGTTTTGAAGATAAAATTCTTGTATGCCCCTTGAACTCGAAGAAATCGCAACGTTGTTATGAGTTGATCAGGCTCCTCGTGCTCTACTGGGAAGGTGCTTGTGAACGTTTCGAAACCAACTTCTCTGTTATTGCCACGGGTTCGCGCATGAATTTCCGGCTTGGTGTCTATACACCAATGAGAAAAATGAAATGACATGGGAGCGCGAAGACGGAAAAGAATTTGAAAACATGACCGAAGACATCTGGACGATGAATTCAGAGGGCTGGCACATCAAGAGAGAGGCGATGCCCGTTGTTAGGTTTAAGATCATCGGGTACAATCCGGGGTCAGAAACGGTGTTTCTATGGGTACATGACTCCATTTTCTCGTATGCGTTGGAGGATAGGAGATTAGAATGGGTGGGAGGGTGCGGTATCCCGTGGTGGGAAAATTGGGTACGGAGATTCCACTCAAGGAGTCGTGTGGTGGCTTATAAGCACAGCTTGGGGGCAATCCAAATTGGGAAGATGGAGGAACAGGAAAGGAAAATAGAGGAAGAAGATAATCAGAAGGTTAGTGATCTGTGATTCTGTTGAAAAGAAGGAATTTATTGAACTGGTGTCTTTCATATGAGAATTTGGCAAACAGGGTGAAACCAAGAGGCAGGATATAGTACTCGCTCCATTCCTATGATAAGGTATCTTCATATGAGAATTTGGTGGACAAGGTGAAACCAAGAGGCAAGAAATAGTACTCGCTCCATTACTAAATGATAGTCTACCACGAAAAGATCTACAATTTTCAGATAAAAAATAAAGTATTTATGTGCATAAATTTGCATATTTTCTTCACACAAGATTAAAAATCTCAGGAGTAGTTTGAGTTATGAGGCAATGGGGTGAGTAGTCTTTTGCATATACTATGGACGTGATTTGAGGCAATTTTAGTTGCACGATTCTGTTTATTGGAGTACTGATCTTGTTCCAGGGTGAGCTATGATTTAAATATCTGATTTTTTACCGGATTATGTGAGCTTTATTATAACTATCTAGTATCTTTAATTTGCCTTATTCATATCTGAAGAATATTTCTTTGTCTCTTTACCTAAACATATTTAGAGTTAGTGTTGATTATTTCAGACTAGTTATCTCGTACCAAAATATGGTTTAGTTAGTTTTGGTGATTATTTCCAGTCCAAGGTCGGTTATGACTTTTTGGGGACCGAAAGCTAAAATTAAAGATGTGTCTTTTTGTTGGACTATTATAAAGGTCACCAAAGAAGAGGGGCACCTCTAAACTTTAACCAAGAGCCAACTATCTTTCAATCGTCCAATTTAAAGGTATAGCCTTTGATTGAGTATTATTCACATATGGTTTTTTGGTCTCACATTCAAATAATGTGAACGCTAGAAAAGAATTGTTCACACTTCACAATATTTTCAGCCAGGATTTCCAGATGAACTTAGATTCCTAGTGTCTGAGATGTGGAACTGTTCTAGAGGAGATGTTTTAACCCTTCAAATCAATGAGGACAGCATTTCAGTTGTGCAGGTCTACTGCTTTCTTTGGGTTCTTTTTCCCTTATTTGTTGTACTTTTCTTTTTTGATCGGACCCTGCATCGTACAGTTAATAAAATGGTCGGCACCATTGGTCATTCCAAGAGCAAATTTTGATTTGGTTCAAATTTAGCCGCTGCCAACACTACAACTAATTAAGCCACTGTCACTGCTGCTGAACAGTCAATGGCCTTTTTTCAATGATAATCCAGCCTCAAATCTAACATCATTCAGAAAATGGAAAACAAAAAATTGTGGATGCAAGTATTGCTGCTGCATCCTTCTTGAACCAATAGAAGACGTTGCTAGTGTAATGAAATGAAGCAATGATCTAACTATAAGACCTTATAGTTCACCAAAGGAGAACTTTGGACAACATCTTCACAAGAAATAGTTGAATTGAACTGATGTAACTCAAACAAGAAATAGTTAAAAAACAGCCCAAAGAGAGAGGGGGCAACACTCTTACAAAATAACCAAGCCACTTAAGGCCAAACAACCAAAACAAAATAGACTATCTGAAGTCAAAACAGCAAAAAGAAAGTCTGTGCGGTTGACATTTTTCAACACATTCAGACAGTTTGGCTTCTCTGATGTGGTCGTCCTCATCAGAAAAATAGTTTTTTTGAGCCTTTGCCCGTTTTGATTTCATCTCCTGCCTTTTATTTTCCTTCAAGTAATCATCCACAAGATCATCCACGCCTATGACTTTCTTCCTGGAAAGTTGACACACCATGATATGAAGTTACATGGTTCACAAAAAATAAGCACCATTGTATCTAAATAACACTTTACGGACACAAAGATGGACAGAGGAAACCCCTGCCAACTTAAATTAAACATCAGACTAAGGTTGACAGAATGAGTTGAGACTTGAGACTATTTTAATTTTTGGCAAGTGACAACGAGTTTGACAAGATGAACTCAACAACACAACTTTGAAAGCTTAAAATTAAAACACAACAACAAATGGTGGACAATATTGGAAGTTTGAAAGTAAAAATAGTAGCTAACCCATCTGCCCGATTTGAAATTTTTTTTTTGACATTAAGATGGATCTCCTCTTGGCTTCCTTAATGAAGGCAAAGAATTTTCAACTACAGACTAGATAAGAGAAATACTCCTAGAAAACAAGACAACATTGCAATCAGTGTATGTAGGTCATTTTTTTGGGGAAAAAACGTAGGTAACACAACTGCATAAACAGTGGCAGCAATGCAGAGTTTGTAGACAGAAACTTCAATAATTTCCCAAGAAGGCAAGCCAAGGCCTCAAAATGACTTTTATCTTGAATAATTACAGTCTACGGGTTAAAGCAGCATTTTCTCTCAAGCCTGGAGTAGGCGAAAGAGCTTAGGCGGCCACTGCGAATGTTCCGAGAAACAAGCCTTTAGATTTGTCATCACAGACCCACTGAATTAAAATTTTCATAAGACTAAACAACAATGCATTAATAAACTTAAAGAATCATCATTCACCAATCAACTTCAAATAGATGATTAGCAAGAAATGTCCTAACCTTTAATGATCAGCAAAAAAACAAACCAAAAGATTTTGCTGACAAAGTGAGAAGGGTGGATGCATATCGGGAACTTGTTCATCCCTGAAGCAACTGATATCACACTAAAGGGGCAAACATGTCCCAACGTAAAGGAAAGAGGTTTCTCAAATCAGTCAAACGACCGAGAGAGAGATACCTTATTTGGTTCAATCACTTGGAAATGGCTATGATGCTCCCAAGTGGTATGGGAGCATCATACTCCCAATAAATTACAGACAACACTTACCATTCATTAGGCAACACTTACCATTCACTAAGGCAGAACTTACTACACAAGTGTAGTAAGTTCTGCCTTAGTGAATGGTAAGTGTTGCCTAAGCAAATGGTTAGTGTTGTATGTTCTGTGGTAAGTAATCCTCCGTTTTTTAGGTCGAAACCACCTCGTTTTGTAACAAAATCACCCTATTTTTCGTTTTTGGTTTTGATCTAAGGGCTGTGATTTATCTATTTTCAATCCAAAAGCTGTAATTCATTGGGAGTATGATGCTCCCATACCACTTGGGAGCATCACAGAAGTTTTGCTTTCTCCAGTCGATCTTCTTTTTCTTCGTATCTTATCCTTAATCGAAATCAAAACCGAAACCCTAACAAAAAAAAAAAACCTAATTTCTTAGATAGAGAACGATCCAGAGAGAGAGAGATTAGAGAATCGAAATCCTAACAAAAAAATCTGTAGTTTCCCCAATTTTTTGAGAGAAATGAAACTCTAAATCGAATGGGAACAAACCGGATTGTGTGTGTGTTTATATATATATATATTATAGGGCCCTTCTAATGCGGATGCCCACATTCAAGTAAGTTGCGGATCCTGCCTTTCCCGATCGAATTTCAATGATCCGAGCCGCTCAATGTGTTCAGAACATGATCTTAAGGGTACTCATAAGAAATCAGCAAAAAAAAAAGACCGGGAAGGGCTTCATCCGAGCAGTTTTTGTTTATTTTTTATTGAACGGTTCAAATAAAAACTGCTTAAACCAAGCCCTTTCCGGTCATTTTTTTTTCTGATTTCTTGCGGGTACCCTTAAAATCACGTTCTGAACACATTGAGCGGCTCGGATCATCAAAATTCAATTGGGAAAGGGGAGAAATGGTGTGGTCCGCAACTTGCTTGAATGCGGGCATCCGCATTAGAAGGGCCCTATATATATATACATATATATATATATGTATGTTCTGTGCATAGCATGGCTTATATGCTATTATTATGTAAGAGAAATCAGCCTAACATAATATGACATGACGGTTCTTGAGGTAACAATAAGATGATGCGGTCCGATCTGTACCCTTGATCGGATGCATAAGGTGTGTGTTTAAATTAGATGTGTGTATTGAAGAATTTCCCTTGTTGGAATCCAACCCCTAAAAGGATCGATCCAACCTCCAAATACGGTTCAAGATTAATCAATGTCCTAATAGAACTTTCCTTTCCCATCCAATTTCTAATTTGATTTAACTTCCTAAGTTGAACATTCAATTCAATGTCTATATATAACATACGGAGTAATAATTACCTGTCCCAATAAAAACATCTGCGTCCAACAAACAAGGGTTTCCACTTCCACGGCCAAGTATCAATTGATCGAACTAGCAGCAGCCATAAACTGAAGCAATCTTCTTTCTGTGTTTGATCTTGTAAGAGAAGCACTTCTTTTCTACTGATATTATTATTATTATTATTATTATTTTCTTAATCCGAGATCGATCCAACCAACCACAACCTTTGGTCGTGTGGCCGTATCGTGAACCGGAGTAGTCCCTTCTCAGTTATTTCACACAAAATTTCGTTTACAGGATGGGTGCTCTAAGTGAGAGTCGCACTAAAAACTTCTTTTACTTTCTTCGTGATTTTTTTTTATTCATCGTTACTCGTATTTATCTCGTGCATTCTAAAGACAATTTTTTGTATTCAAATCCATGCAGGAAAACATGGACTGTGATCTAACAAGAGAATCAAATTTCATAATCAAGCACTCCCATAAGTACAAACCCATTAGTAGTAGTAGTAGTAGTCGTCCAACAGGGTTTTTCCACCAGAGAATAACATGTCCGGATCAAGACGTATTTATGGATTTGGTATCAAATGATATTGAATTCACACCCGTCATAGGATCCGACCCCGGTCGCCTCCCGGATCCTTCTCTCAATTTCTTGAAACAGAGGGGCGATGAAGATTTTGTCGACCTCATCGACTCCTGTAATGGTCTCCTTCTATGCAGCAACACCGATTCGGTCTATTTTGTTACGACTTATTTCGTATGTAACCCTCTGACAAGAGAAAACGTAGCCCTTCCTCATCCTTGTTGTCGTGGTTCAAATCGGGTTTCCTATTCATTAATTGCAGATTTGAATAGCAATGGGTACTTTCAGTACAAGGTTGTGTGTCTTTCTAGGCCAGAAGGTACAGACTCCGGTTCCGAATTGTTGGTTCTATCATCGGAAACCGGTGTTTGGGAGGAGATAGAAGAAAGGCTTCCGGAATTGCACCATGAAACCGTGATGGGTTCCAAGGTGTTTTTTGATGGGAGCCTTTTTTGGGATTGTTTTGAAGATAAAATTCTAGTATGCCACTTGAACCCGAAGAAATCGCGACGTTGTTATGACTTGATCTGGGCTCCGCGTGCTCCACTCGGAAGGTGTTTGTGGACATTCCGGAACCAACTTCTCTGTTATTGCCATGGGTTTGCCGATGAATTTCCAGCTTGGCGTCTACACACCGATGAGAAAAATGAGATCATGACATGGAAGCGCGAAGATGGAAAAGAGTTTGAAACCTTGAGCCAAGCTATCTCAACGATGAATTTAGAGGGCTGGGACGTCAAGAGAAAGGCGATGCCTGTCGTTAGGTTTAAGATCATCGGGTATAACCCCGTGTCAGAACAGGTGTTTCTTTGGGTACGTGAATCCTTTTTCTCCTATGGGTTCAAGGATAGGAGATTAGAGAGGGTGGGAGGATGCAGTGTGTACTGGTGCGACAATTGGATATGGAGATTCCACTCAAGGAGTTGTGTGTTGGCTTATAAGCATAGCTCTGGGGCAATACAAATTAGGAAGAAAGGGAAATAGAGGAAGAAGATAAGCAGAAGGTTAGTGATTCTCTCCAAAAGGAGGAACTTGTTGAACTGGTGTGTTTATTTGAGGATTTGGCCAACAAGGTGAAACCAAGGGGGAACACATATATAGTAGTAATTTCGAGTTCTGATCGAGGCCATGGGGTGAGTGGCTTTTTCATATACAATGAGTATTACCCGAGACAGTTTCTTTAGTCAAACATGTTTATTTATTATCCGATTTATTATAAAATGGTTTCTTCTTCCGATTTTCGGAATAGAAACTTTTTGTTATTCAAGAATGCTCGTAAGATGTTGGATGTAAGTGTTGTGCTAAGTATAAAACTCTTAGGGGGAAGGACTTTTAATTTAAAGCTTTTGGTTGAGATGGAAGAAGAGGAAATCGCTAATAGGGAGGAAGCTTTGAAGAATTACGCGGAGTTAGAAGAGGAAGAATTTTCTGATAGGGAAGATGATGCTTCACTTTCTTTGGAGTTCTAGTTTTCTTGGCTGCTTTGCAGGTTTTGCTTATGTTTTAGGTGTTTTGATTTTTGGCTTTTCGGTTTGTTTTGGATGTTTGGGCTATTTGTTGGTTTTATTGCTGGTTTTTGCTTAGGTGTTTGGTATTGGGTGTTTTGGCCTTCAGGTTTTTGGCTGTTGACGGTTTGTTTTTGAGTTTTTGGATGGTTTGGTGTCTGACTTCTTTAGGTGTTTGTTTGTGGTGTCTTTTTTGGTTTTGGTGTTTCGGTTGGTGTTTTGCCTTCCTTCGATCTCAGATGACTTCTTGTCGGTGTGCTCTTGATCCGTTTAATTTCTATAATCTCTTATAAAGATTAATAAATTTTTTTTGCTAAAAAAAAAAAAAAAGTAGCCTTTTGAATTAGTGTCTACAACTCATGATCCTTTCATCATGCATGGCTTGGATAGTAAAAACTGATTTTGATCTTTAATTAGTTGTCAATGGTTGGAGAAGATTTCACTGTTTAGGATACCTAACATATTCACTTATACTTATTTAATCAAGTTATCTCATACTTCGGCAAATGGCTTAGATTTAGCGATTACTTTACATACGGTTGGTAGATGGACCAAGCTACTTGCGTTTAAGTTAGCTAGTTTTTGACTCATTAAGCGCTAGTTTGAGGCTGTTTTTTCTACTTGAACAAACGAAACTTGTATTTATTTTAAACTCATTAAGCTTTTAAACAAAGCTTAAACAAGCTAGTATTAGAGCATCCGCAGTGAAATAAACAAAAGTGAATAATTAAAACATGCCACATCAGATTTTGATTATCCATTTAGAGATTTTTAAAGTTAGCAATGTCAAATCTCACATTGGTTATTTTTTGCTCATAATCAAAACCAATGGGACCATTGCTTCCTTCCCTGAGTTTTCTTCAAACTTTTCCCCTTCATTTCACGTAAATCTTTTGAAAAACTAGTTTATGTTAAAAACAGTTTTTATAAAAAAATATATTTGTTCTTGAAAAAAAAAAGTTTATTAAATAGTTTTTGGAAGAAAAAAATAGTTTAACTTAAAAACAGTTGGATAAAAAATAGTTTATGAAAAAAAAATGTGTAAAAAAATAGTTTTGTGTAAATACAATTTGTTTTTAAAAATAGTTTTAGAAAATTGAAGAAACTGTTTTTATAAAAAAGATTTTAAAAAAAGTTCATATAAAGACGGTTTTTTTTTTTTAGAAAATTTTTTTGAAAAGAATAGTAAGAATAGTTTTTTATAATTATTTTTTGAAAACATTGTTGAGAGAGAAAGAAGGTTTTTGTGTAATGATAGGTGTACTTGATTGAAAAAATGTAGGGATCACTAAATTTGGTTATTGGTAAAATGTTGCTAGATTTGATTATTCAAAAGCCAAAATTAGATGAGTTGTTAAGAGGTTGTTAAGTTTGGTTATTCCTCAAATGTGAGCACTTTTTTGAGCAAACATTGCTAATTTTAGCAAGCTTTTGTTTTGCTTCTTCCAATGTAGATGCTCTTATTTGGCTCATTCAGCTTATGAAGTGTAAAAAATTTCAAATTACTTGAGATACGACTCATAATGGGATCTTTTAAAACTCATTTCGAAATCAATTGGCTTGATAATTAAATTAACAAGTCAAACTTGGATATACAGTAAACGTCATGAAGTTTGAATAACCCCTAGCTAACTTCAGCCAGACATCCAATTTAAAGTTACATAGGCTTTGATTGTGTGTTATTCAAAGTTACATAGCCATTAGTTTAGTGTCTAATATATAGTAGAGTAATTATTAGCATTCTTGGAATAACACGTGACATTGCCTACAGGATACTCCTAATCATTTACATATCAACAATTTATGTGGTAGAGACATTTATCATTCCCTTTTGTTAGGTGGTTTGGGCCAGAGAGAATGAATGACCCATGTTGTGTGCTTACGATATTTTATTTGCGTAACGTACTACTGCATAACAATGTCACATGATAATCTGTCAATATCCAATAGTTGGTACTAATTAATAATGGGTAAGCGGGGAGAACTATATGATAATGTCACATGATACTCTGCAATAAGTACCCAATAGTTACCCAATGAAAGAATGGACATGCAGCTGCGATTGTTCAACTGAGATAAAATCTGAGTCACGACCCGGATGGAAACAACACCCATGGGTCCCCGAGTTCAAACTGAAATAGTTCACATGTCTTCTAGCTAGAGTCACATACTACTATAAACCAACTCTTAAACATCCCAATCAAAATTCAAAGCCTAACAAGAGAGGGCATACATAAAGTAATCAGTTTTAACAAGAAAACCTGGACTGCATTTTCTGTCATCATTTATATAAAGTAGCGATTTATTTAATTATGAGTACTAGGTAATGCCAATTATGCAAAAGAAAAATCTACTTTGCCTTGGATTTGGCCTTCCGTTAGTGTGACTCACGGGATTGATCTTTTAAATTAGTCGGTCTATTAACCTGAATACGGACTTATCAAAAAAAAAAAAAATTGAGCTCTCATCTACATAACTAATACTCCAGTAGAAAGGTGAACCAAAAACTAAGAATTGAGATTAAATTGGAAGGGTTATTTGCAAAGACACCCCTTCAACTTTCACATTTTGTCAATATGAAGCCCTCATGTTTAAAAGTCATCAATCTCACCCATCCATCTACCAAAACTCATCAACTACACCCCTTCCATCCAATTTTGTTTGGAAGGGTTATTTGCAAAGACACCCCTTCAACTTTCACATTTTGTCAATATGAAGCCCTCATGTTTAAAAGTCATCAACCTCACCCATCCATCTACCAAAACTCATCAACTACACCCCTTCCATCCAATTTTGTGAATTAATGTTTACATTTTGGACGGAAAAGAAGTAACTTGGACAAAAAAAAAATTCAACCCTAAAATGCCCTCGGCCATCTCCCATCTCCTCTCCTCCCCCACTGATCTCCTATCCCCTCCCTACTCCAAACCCGAATTTTAACCCAGATTTTTCGAACAAAATCACTCCAATTTCTTTGAAAAATTTAGTGTTCTAATAACAATAAAAAACTAACTAATTTACATTCACAAACCCACAATACAATAATCACAAAACAAACCACATGTCAAAACCCAACCACTGTATGAGCATACAAATTTTTTGAAAAACAAAATGGAAGGCATTGATACCCCATCTTCTCCTCCTTTTCAAATACTACACCAGAAACTACTTATTTTGGAAAGAAATTAACAAAGGGGAGTTTTGCTGTAAACGCATAGACAAGGTCAGAGATAACCCAGATTTACCTAGGTAAAAATCGAAGATGATCAGGATCTCTAGGTGTACAATGAGCTCTCCTCCACGGGACAACAATGGCGACGCAGCGAAGTTGACGAAGCCGCCGACCCTCTCTTGTGTGATCTACCGTCGCCGCCGTCATCCCAAGGCGGCAACATGTTACCCGTATATTCGTGTATTGGTGTATCGTCTGCCCCAAACCCACGCCATTTTTCCTGCACCTTAAAACCCCAAAAATCTTTTAACCGCCAGTTCTGAAACCTTTGCCTTCCACCCCCCTCCCCTCCTCTCCTCTCTATCTCTCTCTTGGGTTTATTACTCTCACTCTATAGCACAACTCGAAGAAACGCAGAGCCGACAACGACATTGCATTATTCACCCCCTTCAAAATCGATACCGCTCCTCCTACCCCACCAAACCCTAACCTCACCCTCGACGACGCCCGCAAGATCATCTCGTCCTTCATTCAGCCCCAACTCCCCGATCGACATCCTCCAGCCCGCCCTTCTACCCTACCCCGTCATCTGCTCCCTTGCAGACGCCGACCTTGCCATGGGGGTGGTCCTATAATCCAATTCGGAGTCGAACCAGCAGAGAGAGAGAGGGAGAGAGAGAAATCGACCTTGGTACCAAGTTTTTCTCGGCAAGGAAACTTGGATCAGCCATGCCCCTAAAGTTTCGTCCATGGTGTGCGACTGGAGCCAGAGGAAATTGGGTCCCATAGTTATTGGTATTGAATGGTATTTTAAAAGGAAGGGGATTATTGGTCTGTGAGTTTTGGAAAGTTAGGGCTCTCTTTAAAGTGTAGTTCGTGGCACACTAGCAGTATAAAAGAGGAGTGCGCGCAGTAGGGCTTTATTGAGGGAGGAGAGATCACCGCGCAGAGACAAGCATCTTGCTCTGGCTGGAGACTAGGAAGTAGAAGGAGAAACAAAGCCTTTGGCCAACAATACCTTTATTCTTTGTAAGCTTTTCTTTGTTTTTCAATGGAGTTTTATTATCGCATTGTTATGCGTCATATCGGTTCATCTTTGTACGTTATTTTCCCTCACTCCAGAACTAATATGACTAACGACAACCTTATGTCGCGTGATGGCCGTATCATGTTTCTCGATTATTCATGCACAATTTTGTGTCCTAAAAGAATTTTGCTTTTCGTGAGAGTCGAACTAAAAACTTACTACGAGACTATTACTTGTGTCCCTTGGTAACTTTTTGGTTATTTATCATACTCTCATGCATGCTAATTGATATTCAGATAATTTTTTTATTCAACTTCATGCAGTGAAATATGGATTGTGATAGCGAGGCCACTCAAAGTGATTTGCTAGCACCCATTATAATGGAAGAGAAAAATAACCACTCTGCAACTCCTCTCGAGAAAAATAAAGAAGAATCAATCTCCATCGAAGTAGAAGGAGAAGAAGAAAAGAGAGAGACGATCACAGCGGACATATTCACAAAACTGCCAGCAAAAGGTGAAATAGTACTAGAAATCCTCTCCCGGTTACCACCAAAAACTGTTACCAAATTCAAGTGTGTGTCCAAAACCATATCTGATCTAACAAGACAACCCAATTTCGCAGCCAAATACTCCCATAATTATAAACCCATTGCTAGTACTAGTTCAACAGGGTTTTTCCACCAGAGAGTACCATATCCTGATCAAGACGTGCGTATGGAATTGGTATGGGGTGATGTTGCATTCACACCCGTAATAGGAACCGAACCCGGTTGCCTCCCGGATCCTTCCCTCAAATTCTTGAAACGGAGGAGTGATGATATTACCGAGCTCATTGACTCATGTAATGGCCTCCTTCTATGCAGCAACACGGATTCAATCACTTTTAAAACGACTTGTTTCGTATGTAACCCTTTGACAAGGGAAAAAGTAGCCCTTCCTCATCCTTGTCGTAGGTCGACTCGGGTTTTATATTCGTTAATTGCTGATTTCAATAGCCATGGGTTCCTTCAATACAAGGTTGTGTGTCTCTTTAGGCCTAAAGATACAGACTCGGGTACCGAGTTATTGGTTCTGTCGTCGGAAATCGGTACTTGGGAGGAGATAGAAGAAAGGCTTCCGGAGTTGCACCATGAAACCGTGATGGGTTCCAAAGTGTTTTTCGACGGGAGCCTTTTTTGGGACTGTTTGGAAGATAAAATTCTAGTATGCCACTTGAACCCGAAGAAATCGGGACGTGTTTATGACTTGATCGAGGCTCCGCGTGCTCCACTCGGAAGGTGTTTGTGGACATTCTGGAACCAACTTCTCTGTTATTGCCACGGGTTTGCTGATGAATTTCCTTCTTGGCGTCTACGCACCAATGAGAAAAATGAGATCATGACATGGAACCGTGAAGATGGAAAAATGTTTGAAACCTTGAGCGAAGATATCTCGACAATGAATTCAGAGTCCCTGCACATCAAGAGAAAGGCGATGCCCGTCGTTAGGTTCATGATCATCGGGTACAATCCTGGGTCAGATATGGTGTTTCTACGTGTAAACGAATCCGTTTATTCCTACGGGTTGGAGGATAGGAGATTAGAGAGTGTGGACGAATGCAGTGTGTACTGCTGGGACAATTGGAGATTCCACTCAAGGAGTTGTGTGTTGGCTTATAAGCATAGCTTGGGGGCAATACAAATTGGGAAGATGGAGGAACAGGAAAGGAAATATAGAGGAAGAAGGTAAGCAGAAGGTTAGTGATTCTCTTCAAAAGGAGGAACTTGTTGGACTGGTTATATGATCGCAACAAGGTAAAACCAAGGGGCAACTTACACACACCGCTAGTACAAACATTTGTTTCTGATGTAGGACAAGATCGTAGGATTTTTTATATTTGTGCTGCCTGTTTTGCATGTGTCTTATTTTTCTAATTCCTAGTTTTTGTAGGATTTGTTATTCCCTTGGAGATATTATTTCCTTGGAGATTTTATTTTCCTTTTTATTATGGTCATGGTTTCCAAGTAACTGTTTTGCTTGGTCTCCACTCTAAGTAGTTACCTTATTATTAGAACTCCTATTAATATAAATAGGGATGTAAGTTATTCAATTATTCAACTTCTCATCAATAAAATTATGAGTTTATATCTCTTTCTTCTTGTGGACTCAAGAACTCGTTCATGGACTTGAACATTTATCTCGTTTAGATTAGTACATAACTAATCTCTTGTGAATTCCGCTGCATCAGTTTCCTACAAATCAATTACATTGCGCCACGTTACTATGTTCTATTAATTGGAACCACTGTTTTGACAACATGGCGCAATATAATTGATTTGGAGGAAACAAATATTTACGCTGCCGGTGTATATAATTAATTCTCTTTTCATATACAATGATATTACTAGAGACAGTTTAATTTGCTCAAGTGTGTCCGCAACTCATGATCCTTTCAATCATGCATGGCTTGGATAGTAAAAACTGATTTTGATCTTGAATTAGTTGTTAATGATTGAAGAAGATTTCTTTGTTTAGGATACCTAAACATATTCGATCAGTTATACTTGATTAAATCAAACTAGTTGTCTCGTACTTCGGCAAATGATTTTTTGATTTGGTGATTACTTTAGCTACGTTTGATTGATGAACCAAGCTACTCGAGTTTAAGCTAGCTAGCTTTCGATTCATTAAGAGCTAGTTTGAGGTCGTTTTTTCTACTTGAACAAACCAATCTTCAATTTGCTGTAAACTTGTTAAGCTTTTAAACAAGCTATTATTTGTCTCATTCAGCTTATGAGGTGTAAAAAAATACAAACTACTTGAGATACGACTCGTGATGGGTTTTTTTCAAACTCATTCAAAATCAATTTGCTTGATAAACAAGTCCAACTTGGATAACGTAAGAGTTTCAAATAAAACTTGATTAATCCTTTACTTGTTCATTTGATAACCTCCTAACTTCAGGCAGACATCTAATTTAAAGTTACATAGCCTTTGATTGTACGTGTGTTATTCAAAGTTACATAGCCATTAGTTTAGTTTCTAATAATGGAGTAATTATTAAGTATTCCCGGAATACCACGTGACATGTCCTATTGGAATGCTCTCAATCATTGTCATATCAACAGTTTATGAGATAGGGACATTTATCATTCGCTTTTGTTAGGTGATTTGAGAGAGAATGAATGATCCATATTGTGTGCTGACGATATTTTATTTGCGGGGAGCACTACATACATAACAATGCCACACGATACTCTGCCACAACGCGATAGTTGGTGACTTGGTGCTAACAATGGGTAAAGCGTATTTGTGGACACGATGAGAGTAAATCAAAAATAGAACTAGTAAGTTCACATGTCTTCTAGCTAATGTCACATACTACTCTTATAAACCAACTCTTAACATCCCAATCAAAATTAATTGAAAGCCTAACAAGAAAGGGTATGCATTGACGGTGGACTTGAGTGAAGAAAAGCTCTACTGCATTTTCTGTCAATTTACGTAAAGTACTATCAATTATAAGTACCAGCTGGTAACGCCAATTATGCAAAAGAAAGACCTACTTCGCCTTGCAAGGCTGGCTCTAATATTTTAGAGAACAAGCGAATTTTAAAATGAGGTCCTAGATTTTTTTTAAAGGAAAAATTCAATATACATGACTGACACAAGGTAAAAAAATTAAACATGGTATTTTAGCTTCGTAATTTAACTAAACTAAACTTCAAAAAAAATTATACCATTAGAAAAATATGAGTCAAACATAACGAAGTACCACTCAGACACTATGTTTAGGGGTGAGCATAGATCCGAAAGAACCGACCAACCCATCTAGTTCGACCCGATCCAACGAAGTGTTTAGAAACCTTGAGCGGTCAGTTGTGGGTTTGAGTATTAGTGAAATTGTGGGTTTCGAGCAGGGGGCGGGTCTGGCGTTTTCGAACCCGATCTACCCAACCCGACCAACTTTCGGGCGGGTGGTGTAGTCTACGTTTTCTTTAACGTATATTTTATATTTTTTTTTATCAAAGTTTGTTGAGTAAAAATAAATATTTTTGGTTTATTTTTATGAGATGGTGTTTTATTTGTGAATTTGATATTAACTGTTCAAGTAAAATTAAAAAAGTAAAAAAAATTATCAAAACATTATGGTATATAAAAGATTTGAACATTGGTCTTGAATAAAACGTAGAACTATTAAAGCATAAGTAATTTTTATAATACAAGAGGTGCAAGAATATTATCTACACCTAGATTCATTAGGAAAATAACAAAAAAATAATAATAATTTGCCAAAAAAAAGCCCTCTGGGGTTTGAACCAGAGACAGTATCACTTGGTTTCATTGCGTTTGCATGCGCCACTTAGGCTCATGTTTCGCTAAGTAAAATAAATATTAATTTTTTAAAAAAGTAACTATTTTTTTATAAATTAGTGGAACAGGGCCTTATGATAGAAATCATCTTACTATGATACATGGAACAACTTGTATTTAATATATAAATGTGTTATATGGAAAACGGGGCCTTAATTTTTGCATAAAATTCAAAGGCCTAAAGTGTCCACACCTCCGGCTCCACCCCAGAGCCGGCCTTGTCGCCTTGGATTTGGCCTTCCGTTAGTGTGGCTTATGCAATTGATCTTGCAAATTAGTCAGTCCATTAACCTAAATTCGGACTTATCAAACAAATTGAGCTCTCATCTACATCAAAACTAATAGAAAAGTGAACCAATAAAATGGAAGAGAAACGAAGAATTGAGATTAAAAAACGAATTAATAAAACCAAATCAACTTGGCTAGCTAGCAGGTACCCAAACAGTAGCAAAAACAACATTATGCCCTTTCCAAGTGAGCACAAGATCCTCTTCCTCCCTCTTCAACCCCCACCCCGCCGCGTGCTCCTCGAGCATGCCCTTCACCTCCGCCACCCCATCTTCGCTAAACCCGACCCCCCTAAACCCGGCGTTCCTCATCCGTTGCACCCACCGCCCCTTCGGCTCCGCCCTCTCCACCCTCTTCGCCCCCTCCTGCGCCACCACGTTCTCTATCTTCCAGCACAAATCCCCCTCGTACCACTCCCTTTCCTTGCTACCGCCACTGCCGCCATCCCCACGACCACGCAGTAGGAACGTGTCCATTGTGTCGTACGGTATCCACAAATAATTGAACGCTGATTTCAGTCTACAAACCATATCATTGGAGGTGAAATCCGCGTCTTCGTCCACCAGAACCACTGCCGTCGGGTCTAGTCTCCGGAGGTTTTTTAGAAACGTCGTGCGGTAGGACGAATTAGGAGAACCGGCCGCATCGAACGAAGAAATCGAGGACAGGGTTCCTTCGGGTATGTAGTGGAGCATCATGTGACAATTTACAACCAATGCCTCGTTTGTAAAGTTGCTTCCCTGGACTAGTTGTTCCGACCGGATTTCTTCGATAAATGAAGAAAATCCGTCGGTACAACTGGACGGAATGACGCGGAATTCCATGTTCACGTTTTTCGACCTAGCGAAATTGACTAGTTTCGCTCCCAACTCGTCGTAGGAGAGGTCGAGCATTGGCGGAATGTCCTCGGTGGCGCCGGCCACCGTGAGCTTTATCAGCGGTGGGCCCGCTAACCGGCTGGCGACAGCATCGATGAGAGTGGGTATCTGCATGCAATGCGTCAAGCTCAAGTCGACAATGTGAATGATGGAAAACCCCTCGACGGCGTCTAGAATCGCCGAATTGGCCGCGGTGAATCCGAACCGGTGCCACGGGGTTAGGTCGACGAAGGAGGCCAGCTCGGTCACGGAGAACTTGTGTGTGGAGATCGCGGGGCTTGAGCTCGCGACAGCGGCGGCGAGCATCATGCACGTGCCGGATTTGGCGGCGCGCGAGATGAGGGCGCGGAGGAAGGCAGAGGCGAGGCGCTGGGTGGAGTCGCCGTCGGGCGGGGCGATGTTGTTGAGGACCCAGAGGATTTGTTGCGCCAGGGTGGCGTCGTTGGCCTCGATGGCGGTCGCGCATTGGACGAGCAGTTGTTCCATGCAGTTGGCATCGCCCAGCCCGCTGTTTCCTCCTGCACCGAAGGCCGCAGCGACCTTTGGCATGGGAAAACCAATGGGCCACGGGCTGCTGCGGTGGATTATTTGGGTTTTGGTCATGGGGATCAGGGTTGTGAATGTGGAGATTTGGTAGAGTGGTGGTGGTGGTGGGGTCTCAGTGAATTGCATCATCTAGAGAGAGAGAGGGGAGGAGAGAGAGAAATATATTGGATTACAGAATTGAGAGGAAGAATGGGAGACTGAGAAATTGAATCAGGAGGGGGAAAGGGACTAGACTAGTAGTGGTACCTGCGGAATATTGGGTGACAGTCCATTATTGGACTTTGCTAGGGAAAAAGTTTCTGAGATTGGATTTAGAGGGAAAATGAACTTTTCAGCCTTTATATTACCTGGAGATTTACTTTTTCTTGTCCTATTTGTATTGTATGACAAATCAGAATGAGGAATTAAATTCCTATCATCCCAATGGCAGAAAAAGAACCCTTGACAAGTCAAATGGTGTAAGGTAAAATCTTTTTTTCTCAGCAACTTTTGAGAAGCAGCTAGCTAATGTGAAAAACTTTTCATGGCTACAAAAGGGTCTTACTGCTTTTCTTCTATGCAGGTAGGAGAGAGAGAGAGAGAGAGAGAGAGAGAGAGAGAGAGAGAGAGAGAGATTGGAGGGTAATAGTAGTATATATGAAGGTGAGGAGAGAGAGTGGGGATTTTGTTGGATTTGGGTAGGCATGTGAGGTGTGTGGCCTGCCATGGAGTTGTCTCTGTGTGAGAGTTGGGATTCTTTGTTATCTAGTGAGTGGAGGAGGGATTGGAAGCTGTTAGTTTTGGCTCACTCACGGGAATATATATACACATATATATCATGAACAAAATCATTTTTATGCTTTTTGTATGTGACTTGTGTAGTTGACATGAATTCATGAGTAATAACTCACTAGTATAGTCCCAGAGTACAGGCACATAGCTAGCGTGCTTCAATTCACACCATATAATAATAACGTGGAGTTCATTAACTTTGTCATGGTGCTAGACTATCCCAAAACATCAACTTGTGACTGTAAGTACCCAAAAAAAAATTCAACTTGTGACTGTGCTAGCACTGAATAATTAGACTAAATTCATAGTGTGAAACGGGTTTTCAGTTTCTTTTTTTATGTTTTATGTTTTTTGTGGTCTATTCTTTTTTTTTTTTTGTCAAAAATTGGAAAGATTATATTAATAATAGTCCAACAGCATTTACACAATGGAGTTTATTACAAAATTTTTAGACAAAGTTAAACTAATCATCTAACTATTGTGAACGAGAAAAATACAAGACACTTAATGTCTTCCATCCTGACTGAGACATTGAGCCTAACACAAAATGTGACACTCGTAATCTGCTGTGTATGTTCAATTAACAATCTCAAAAGAGATTTTGTGGTCTATTCAGAGGTGTTGATTTGCGGTCTATATATTATTATAACAAGCACAAGGGATTGATCGGTATTTCTATTTGAGTAAATTCTCAATACTCATTGGATTCGCAAACGACCCTTCCTCTGTGTGGACTGAGGGCGTGCTGTGTACCATCCGGATCGTCTATTTCGATAATCAATAATCTTAATTTGAAAACAACTTTTCCGGAGAAGAATTTGTAACTCTTTTCCGAAGAAGTTTTTTAAAAATTTGAACCATTCAAAACACTTTTGGACGGTTAAAATTGCACAATATCATGCTGAGCACCAAGTGCGCACACCACATCCCCGAGTTCCCTCTGTGTCTTATCTATATCCCTGGAAAAAAAATTTGGCGTCCCGGAGTCATTTCAAGGAGTCCAATTAATCATATGGTTAATTACTAATGCTACCTTGATTATAATTGGAGTTCTCAACAAATTCGATTTACAACTAGAACGGTTCGAAACATAACGGAAGTACCTGAATTAAAGCATACCAACATGCACTACAATCTGTAGTGCATTAGTGCACTACAGAAACCATTCGTCCATTCTTTTTTCTTTTTTTTGGGTAAGGTATCCATTCGTCCATTCTTTGCTTTAAAAAATAGAAAAATGAATATCAATCTAGCTAGCGAACACCCTTGAATACACTAGAGATTGAATGTCAATCTCTAATGACTAATATTCAGTAGACCATATACGATGGACAATTCTAATCAAGGATGTGCCGGTACTTGTAACTAATGGACCCAAGGACGCATGACTTCGCAGCGACAAAGAAGCTGAATTCGTACCCTTTGAAATGAAAAACCCACAAAAAAAAAAACCCACACCCCTTTCCAAAATGCTTGCATATAAAAATATAAATAAATATATATATTGAGCGGCTTGGATCATCACAAATTGGTTGGAAAAGGGATGTCATTAACTTAATACAGTAAAGATGCTTTTACTTGACCAATTTGCGATGATCCAAGCCGCTCAATATGTTCAGAACGTGATTTTAAGTGTACGCTCAAGAAATCAGCAAAAAAAAAAAAAAAATACCGGAAAGAGCTTGATCCGAGTAGTTTTTGTTTGTTTTTTATCGAATGGTTCAAATAAAAACTGCTCAAACCAAGCCATTTCCGGTCAATTTTTTGTTGATTTCTCGCAAATATTCTTAAAATCACATTCTGAATACATTGAGCGGCTCGGATCATCGAAATTTGATCAGAGAATGGGAGAAAATAGGACGTCCGCATTTTATTTAAAATGAGGATGCCTTTACCTGAAGGGAACTCTCTCTCTCTCTCTCTCTCTCTCTCTCTCTCTCTCTCTCTATATATATATATATATATGCTGTTGAGTTTTATGCAATATTCCTCCATATGTAGACATGCGAAATCTGTTGCTCAATTGCGCAAGAACCCAACCAACAGTCCCATGGTAATAAATGTCTGATTTCTAGCTAGTTGTCATGGGTAATAATCCAAACTCAATAATCCAACACTTTCTTTTTTAATTATGCTGTAACTTTCCACCTAACACCCACAGTCTCTCGATCTACTCTCTAGGGACTGCGTACGTAACTAATTTGTTTTAATCCTTTTGTAATGGAATTCTCAATATTCAAATCTATTCCAGTAATAGCTAAAATAAGCATTTCTCTCACTTTTTCCAACGTTTGCAGACCCCAATATATCCACATATCGTCATATCTAGTGCTAACATATGCCGGGATGCTGCCGCGCGAGCAGCCGATTTGGCCGTTCATCTTGGCACAAACGACTCAAATTGAATTTAAGTGCATATAAATCGCAAACAAATCTCATCTGTACATACATCAATTGCCGATTGAGATGAGCGGCCGAATCGGCCGCTTTACAAGAAGATATTTGGCATCATCTCTCATTCCCATATATACAACCTGGGAACATTTGTTTGATTTTCTTTATAACTCACGTGTATGGGCCAACCAATGGCGGAGCCCGGATTTTGATCTTGGGGGCCGGTTTAGGAGACATATGTTTTTTATCGGAATGTATTCTTATTATATTATAAAGTTTTTATTTTTCAATACATTACATTTGTACAATAAAATGATTCTAGCTCAATGCAGTTAAAGTATACTAATCATTTTATTTTTTCCTTTAGGCTAATTCAACTGTCACATATATATTTTTAGTTATGAAAAAAATTGAGAAATAAAAGTGTAAAACAACTGTGTTTTTTTATCAAATCAAACCAAAATTATTAGATTATAAGTAGGTATACACGAATAATTATCAATAATATATTAAATAAAAAAATTTAAAATTCAAAAGCTCAGGGGGCTGGAGGTCTAGTGCCCCCAGGCCCCAACATAGCTCTGCCCTTGGGGCCAACTTACCTCACCTCGACTAAGCCCATTTGTATTTGGAGGTTTAATAACACCTACGAGGTTTCAAACCTAATACATTAGAAGAGAACAAACTCCTAAGTCATCGGCCTTTGACAACCCCCAATTTATTTGACATCCATTACTAGGAGCATCTCCAACAGGAGATGTCAAAATTTTTTTAAAGGCTTATGTGGCACTTTGATATCTTCAATTTGACATTAAGCTCTTCGTTTCCAATCCTTATGTCAAAAAAAACAGAGCTTAAACTTGGTGGGGGGCCCTCAAATGAAAGAATTCCTTTTTAACTTCAACGGTAAGTTTTTGAACTTGCAAAGGTAAGTTTTTGAAAATTGGCATATGGAGAAGTAGATGTCAAAATTGGTAAGGAAGTGAGAGATGTCAAAACCACCTCAGTTTTGACATAAGTGAAGGCATATCTGTTGAATTGTTCATTTATGCCAAAAGTGACCGTTGAAGATGTCACCTCAACTTTGGCATCTCCTCTTGAAAATGCTCTAGCACCATTATAGTCATGTACAGTAGTAATCATGGATCTCGGAAAGTCTTTTAGTCTAAGATCGATTCTGGTGTTTGACACTCACATAGTCACATCTGCCTATCAAGGACACCGCTATCAGACGGTGAAAATTATTTCACCCGAAATTACTCGGTTCATTGTGCAGGATAACGAAACATAAAAAAATATAAGAACCTGCAGTATGTAATTGACGTAAGAGGACGACAAATGGGCAGTATTAATAACATGTGAAGATCAATCACATTCCTTTTGAAAATGGTCCATATTTCAATCTGAATACACACACATATATGCAGTTAGGTTCTTATAAGGGCGCTCTTACCGTTTTAAGTTGCGGATGTTCCATTTTCTGTCCTTTTTCGACCAAATTTCGATGATCTAAGCTGCTCAATATATTCAGAATATGATTTTAAGAATATATAGTGGAAATCAGCAAAAAAAAAGACCAGGAAGAGCTTCATCCGAGCAATTTTTATTTGAACCGTTCAATAAAAAACAAACAAAAACTGCTCGAATGAAACTCTTTTCGGTTTTTTTTTTTTTTTGCTGATTTCTCGCGGGTACTCTTCAAATCACATTTTGCACATATTGAACAGCTCAGATCATCGCAAATTGGTCAGAAAATGGACGTCATTATCTTAATACGGTAAGAATGCCCTTAAAAGAAGTTTTGTGTATATATGTATACATATTATAACTTGGAACTTCTGGCACTGCACCCAAAGCACGTGATAGTCCCGCTCTTATTTTGAATATAGTACCCGTATTCTAACCAGCTCAACTCGGCCCACCTTAGAAACAGACTACTCGACCATGCATGCGCCACCACAAAGATCAAGAAAAAGAAAAAGAAGAAAAAAAAAGAGTACGGCTCCGTTTGTTTCAACGTAAAATGTTTTCCCCGAAAATATTTTACTCATTTTCCGATGTTTGGTTGGATGAATGACAAGTAAAACATTTTCAAGTGTAAAACAATTTCCCTTAATGGGCGTAAAATGACTTACCATGTAATTGGCTGTAAGTTGTTTTCATGATTCCTTTCCCGTCTTCCATGTGAAATTCCTGCAACCAATTCCTATTGTTTCCCCTCTACTTTACCCACAGATGACAGAACACACACACACACACTCTCTTTCTCTCTCTCTCTCCAAAGTACCCCACTACCTTAACAGGAGAACACAATCTCTCTCTACACTATTTTATCAATTTTCGGGATCGAATTTCACCATCTAAGCCCTCTCTCTCTACATTATTTTGTCGATTTCCGGAATCGAATTCCACCATCTTATCTAAGCCATCTCTCTCCCTCTATGCTATTTTGTCGACTTATGAAAATATTTTTTATCTGTCAACCAAACACCCGAAAATAAAAGTTCAAAGTTTATTTTTTGAAAAAACATTTTACATGGAAAATATTTTACATCGTAAAACATTTTACATCGAAACAAACGGAGCCTACATTCAATTTAATTTCCTCTCTCAGATGCAGAAAAACTGCTGCCTGCATTTACGTGGAGGGAAAAAGATCGCCATTGTGGGAGGCCCCCAAATCTTTACTTGCAGTGTTATCACTGTCATAGAATTCTTGCTGTTTTCACATGCATTTAGGCCTTTCGATAGTTCCAAGTGTAAGTGAGGGGGGAAAAAATTACCAAAAAACACTATTAGTAGCAACTATTGTACCATTTTTCTTGCCAAGCGATATACATCAGCAAGGGTTATGGGGTAATTAATAAGTTACTAGTCCACAGGGGATCCAAATGTTGTGCGTAGCTTTGAACCACAAACGAACCTGACACCCTGATGAGGCTCACACTCTGGACCCACAAATTAAGGAAGGAACATGCAT
>BPLS01000444.1:340973-354856 GCA_019656275.1 Rhododendron kiyosumense
ATATGTATATATATATATATGTATATATATATATATGTATATATATGGGAACGGTTCAATGGACACCCTAAAAAAACACCTAAAAAAACATCCTAAATCTCAATCTCACTGTTCTCGATCAAATTTTTATGATCCGAACCGTTCAATGTGTGCAGAATGTGATTTCAAGTGTGCCCGCGAGAAATTAGAAAAAAAAATGACCGGAAAAAGCTTGATTTGAACAGTTTTTATTTGAACCGTTCAATAAAAAACTATTCAAAACTGTTCGGATCAAGCCCTTCCCGGTCATTTTTTTTGCTGATTTCTAGCGGGTATCCTTAAAATCATATTCTGATCACATTGAGCGGCTCGGATCATCAAAATTTGATCGGAAACTATGAGGTGTTTTTTTAGGTGTCCCCGGAACCGCCCCGTATATATATATATATATATCTCCCCCAGTTCGTTCGCTCACCTTCGCGCTCTCTCGCTCTCTCTCGCTCAAAGGGGAGCCAAAAGAAGGAACCTAAATCCACAGAAGAAGAAAACACTACCAAAACTGAGTCGAAGACCAAGGCTGGAGGTGGAAGACCCATGGAAAGCCTAACAAGCGTAATTTGGTATGTGATCATGGACTTAAAAACCGGCCTCTACGTAGAGGTTTTTCGGACTTTCTTTCAAACTTTCGATACTGTTACATCCCGCTGTACGGGCGTTATCCAAAATATACTATCAGCCGGTTCCCACTACTATCGCGGATATATATACAAATATTAACATTAGTACATGTATGTATGCGTGTGTGTCCGTTCAATTTTTATTTTTTGGGTGACGAACCACCCATGGGCATAAACCTCCGGGCGACCCGAAGCAAACCACTGCCCTGGCCCTTAAGGTAAATCTTGGTACCGCCCTGGAGAGTACTCGAATGTTCGTTTAATTTGAATGCTTATACAACATATATGAAGAACTGTACTAGCTATCTTGATTGCTTGCTGAGAAAATTCAGGAATCTGATTAGTTTAAGCTATATTTCTTTGTTTTTGTTTCCGAATTTCGTTTATTAGTATTTATTTCCTATTTCTCATGTATGAAAAAAAAAATTGCGTGTATATACATGTATGTATGAGTGTATGTTTGATTAATTTGAATGCATGCTTAGGGTGAAACATACGAAAATCTGTATTTGATATCTTGCCTGCTTGCTGAGAAAATTCAGGAATCTGATTAGGTTTAACTGTATCGCGTTGTTTTTGTTTCCGAATTTCATTTCTTCTGTGTTTTATTTCTCATGTATGGATAAAATTTGCGGAGAGACTTGAGGGAAAACATAACTGTTTGAATGCCATGTGTTATGTTATGTGCTAGCTACCAAAGAAGTTACTTATCGATCCAAATAAAAATTATGTTGCTATCTGTTGAGTTGAGGTACACAATTCATTTGCTAAGGTTAAAAATGAAGCATAGCATCCTGCCATTTTTATTAGACAGTTGTTCATCAGGTATATTTTCTCTTGCTTGTTTGATGCTGCGATTCTGCTCTACGGACAATTTGCACATAAAACGTAGTTTCCAGTTCAATGCTCACATCCAATATCCTTATGGAAGAAGAACTGTTTCATGTCTAGTTAAGTGTTCATTAAATCTTGCGCGGCAGTTTCATGCTTAGTTGCACGAAGCGGGAGCGGGGGCGGGGGAGCGAGGGAATACAGAAGCTCCCAAGGTTGGGAGCGTGAGAGTAGTGTGTACATATATATACGGGACAGATCCGTAGACAACCAAACAAACACCTAAACAAACACCCCATCTCAGCCCTTCATTTCAAGGGCTGAGATTAAATCCCAACCCATCCTTAAAACAAATTACACACTCCCCCTTCTCCTCCCATCTCTCACGTCTGCAAAAAAAAAGACCACCATCCTGGCAGCCCCTCTGCCTCCCTTCACTCCGATCGACACTCCGATCGGCGTGGTGGTGGGTTGCGGCGTGGTGGTGGGTCGTTGGTGGAGAGAGAGGGTCGGCGGCGGCGGGGTCGGAGCTCATCGATCGGAGTGGAGGGAGGTGTAGTCGGAGTGGAGGAAGGCAGAGGGGCTGCCAGGATGGTGGTCTTTTTTTTGCAGACGTGAGAGATGGGAGGAGAAGGGGGAGTGTGTAATTTGTTTTAAGGATGGGTTGGGATTTAATCTCAGCCCTTGAAATGGAGGGCTGAGATGGGGTGTTTGTTTAGGTGTTTGTTTGGTTGTCTACGGATCTGTCCCGATATATATATATACATATATATATATATATAAATATTATAAAAAAATGTAGCATAGAGTATTCACTTTGAAAGTACAATCATTTTAAGAAGTAAAAATATGAGCCAAGTCTGCCATAAATGTAAGAAATGGGCTAGTGTTACAATATATGATTTGCTTTTCAAGATATCATGACTTGGGCTAGATATCATGTGTTTATTGAAGATCAATGAATAAAGCAAAGTGACAAATCCCTGTTTTCCTATACAAAGATCATACAAAAGCTCCCATCTTTGTAAGGAGCAAGCTCCTATCTCAATGAGCGGGTTTCCGTCAAGCTCCTTAGTTGGGAGCGCAAAAGCGGGCTCCCAAGGAGGGAGCGGCTCCATTATAAGAGTTTCCTGCAACTAAGTTTAATGCGTTGAAAATTTAATCTCATGCTATGTTTTGCAGGAAGACCTGTGGAAACAAGTTTTCCCCGTCGGGACAGAGGTTTGGCAATGATGCTCTCTTCCCACATTACTTTCCAGTTGTTATTTCTGATAATTTATATTTCATTGCAGTGGGATCAGTTAGACTAGGTTTATCATTACAAGTGGAAGTTCTCCAATTTGGAGGTGAGTTGCATGATTATTGTCATTTCCTGTCCTTGGTTGGCTCTGATTTGATGGTTGCTTTGTTTTCCGAGAACCGTAGAGATTGATAAGAAAGACAATCACGAAGATATAAAGAAAACTAAGAACAATATGTAATGCTAACTTCTGTTTATTTTGCACAGAATGCATTTGAAGAGGGTGGAGAGCTATATGGGCAAAAAGTCTACCTTTTTGGCTGTATTGAGCGTAAGTGACAACCAAATTTGTAATCCTTGCATTCTTTCTCGAAGTTATGTAATCAGTTATTTTCTTGTTCAGTTTCTTATGAGCGGTATCTTATGTTACCTTCTAATTGAGGAAATGGTGTTAAGATGGTATTGGATGTGCTTTGGTTAGCACTTAGGAGTAACTGCAGATCTAATAGTTCACGGTTTGAGCTTCCATATCACCAGTACTCAAATCCGTTGTCTTCGTCTGCCTTTCTATTTGTTTTACTCCACTGTCAATGAACCTCTAGGATTCATACATGATGACGTGTGGGATATATAATTTTGTACTTTTAATTCCAGTTATATATCTAAACATTGTGCTATGTCAGTGATTGTTTATGTATTGTGAGACTAGTTTGATACACTAAAATATTTTCCAAGTGACGATGGTAATGAATAATGAAATCGCCAGTAGCAGGACATGGTTGAAACCACTGTTGCTTGATCAGTCCTCACTATGCATAATATATTACTTTGATGCACTTGCCAATTTTCACTGAATAAGTGAAATAGTGAAAATCACCTTTTTTCAAAGATTACCGTTGTTTGGAATCCTTACTAGTGCATTTATATCTTTTGTCATGTTGTTCTCAATGAGCCCTTGTTTCCCTTTGCTCAACCATCAAGCATCCCAGTATGTGTTCATTAGTTCTGTTTAGGATATAAATAATAAAATTACCCCGCTCTATAACAACTTAAGCTTATCGATGAGTTGATGGTTGACAATTTTTAATAGGATATCATAGCAGGTAATACATCTTGTGTTCGAATGTCACCACCTACCTGATAATTAAATATTTGCATATGTTTAGTCCGCTTATGGAGGAGAGTCTGGCTAGCTACACATGAGGGGGTGTGTTAAGGATATAAATAATAAAGTTACCCCTCTCTATAACGGCTTAAGCTTTTAGATGAGTTGGTGGTTGACAATTTAATAAACTCTAATATGGCATCTTTGTCTAGCATGATGGAACCCGCAATGACTGGGTCCTTTTATACAAGGTTACTTCACAATTTGTGCTTACTACAATACCTAGATTTTTTATGTGACAATCTCCTAGCTGTGGCTCTTTCGTCTAATCTTGTAATACCATGATATAACCTCATAAATCAATGTGGATTACCACTAAGTTTGCAAGAAGGTGGCGGCTAAACCTCTTGGAATAAACCGTTTAATTCTTCTGGGGATCATTCCCCGACGGTACAACTGAGACATTTTCTGTAAGGATGTGTTGCATAGCTTACATCATTGTTATAACTGACATGTTTGTAACCACAATCTCTATTCCTTATCATGTAAACACTCATTGGGGGCTCTTGGTAACCAAGAATTGATCGATGTGAAAATGATATCTTAGAGCCCTCCGTCTATACTTGGAGGCCTGCACTGCCTTTGTTTTGCACCTTTTGTAAAATAATATCTTAGAGCCTCCATCTATACTTGAGGCCTCCACCGCCTTTGTTTTGCACCTTTTGTTGAATGTAAAGAATGCTTGGAGGCCTTCTCTTATATTGAGAGGCCTTTACCTTTCGCGGTTGCCGAATATATCAAATCCGACGATTGATGAGCTTGTGTGAAGAATCACTCTCCAGAGAGAGGGTCAGAAGGTTAATTTGGTAACTCTACGGTGGACATGAGAGGGGTAGACGATTTTTTTTGAAAAAAGACTACAATTCACAAAGGGAACGTTCTGCTTTTTTGGTTATTTGTTTTGTTTTGCAGCTCAATTGGCCCTTTTCAACGATGAAGTAAAAGTAACCTGCATACCTGTTATGGTTGCAGTAAGTTACTAAACTATTAGCTTTGTTATGTGAAGGTTATATAATCACTCAACTGCAATTAATAGCAGCACACCTTTTTTCTATGCAAAATTCAGATGCCTGTTGCTACTTTTTGTTGCTGGCTTGCTGCTCCCTTGAAATGCAGTCTCTAAATAAGAATTCTAGAGTTTAAGTTCTAACTTCTATGTTTCCAGTTTGAAATTTTCTTCTTTTAACTTATTCATTTTGATGCTAACACTATATTCTATAGCTATTGTCTATCCTAACTAATGAATACATTACTATTGGTGGTTGGAATTGTTCACTTTCACAAACTTGACATATTTGCTATTATTAGATCTTGAGAAGCTCCAACATCATTGACCCATGGAAAACTGTATTTTGAAGGAGTATTAGTTTAACAATTTCATATTTAGGCATTTATTCTTTCTTGATGATCACCAAATGGATGTTGAAATGAGACTTCTCTAACCATTAGAAACACACAGAAACACGCTGTTTATACTTATTGTTCCTTCTTGTGGAATAGATTGTTTCCCCCTTTCCACCATCCGATAAGATTGGGATTACCTCGGTCCAAAGGGAGGCGGAAGAAATAGTGCCTATGAAACAGATGAAGATGGATTGGGTTCCTTACATACCATTGGAAGATAGGTAACAAGCTTGATTTCATTTGTTTGGGTCATTATTTTGGATTTCCCTGACTTATATATGCAATGTTTCGCATTGCTCAACACTTCAAAGTTCTTAGTCAAGCACCTGATGGCATTCTCTAATTTCATTTGCCCACAGAGATTCTCAAGTTGAAAGGCTAAAATCTCAAATTTTTGTTCTGAGCTGTACACAGAGAAGGTATCATTGTATCCTCTCATCTTTTGTTTTCCGCTTTGTTTTTTGAGACCTGCTGCTTTGTAGTTCGTTCATCTGTTAATTATTTGGCTCTTAGATAGTTTATGCCACTCCTTCGCAAAGCATCTGCGTTTGTTGAATCTAGTGGATCAGGAGAATTTTTTGCTTACTCAAGCTAGAATTGACCAACCATTGTTTATGGATTTACCATGGTTTATAAATTTGTTGCCTATTTGGTTTAATCAGAAAGTTTCAAATGAAGACCTCTTAAAATGCGGACCCCCTCTTTCCTGATCGAATTTTGATGATCCGAGCTACTCAATGTGTTCAGAATGTGATTTTAAGGGTACCCGCGAGAAATTGGCAAAAGAAATGACCGGGAAGGGCTTGATTTGAGTATTTTGTTATTGAACCGTTCAATAAAAAACTGTTCGGATGAAGCCCTTCCCGGTCTTTTTTTTTATGATTTCTCGCAGTTACCCTTAAAATCACGTTTTTATCACATTGAACGGCTTGGATCATCAAAATTCGATCTGGAAATGGGAGAAATGGGGAGGTCCACATTTTAACTAAAATGAGGACCCCCTCGTCTGGAAACAGACTGTTGGTTTAAAACTCCCCAAATAGTCTTCAAAATCTGAGGAAAAACTCCTCTCAGCAAACAAAACAAGGATACAAGCATTGTACCTTTCATACACAGTATCAACCTATCAGTATTCCCAAAAGCTTCCTATTACTCCTGTTCCACAAACACCACATAAAGCATTGTGAAGCGGCTGGAACGTCGGTGCACGCTTCTCTTCTGAAAACCGATAAGAAAGCCGAATCAAGGAAATTAGCAGATGTCTTTTTTCTTATTCAGTCGCGAGCCTAATTAACCTAATGAAAAGAAGAAATTTGTGGGTCCCATTTAGTAGTCTTGCCCGAGCTTGCCCCCTTTGGGCATTTATTTGAGTCTTATGACAGTGATATGAGCGAAGGGATAAAACCCTTTCCAGTTCAGGGGAGGATGAGTGAAGTGTAACAGCCTACCATGCTTTCTGGAAGCTTTCTTTTGGACAACCTCTGCTCCAAAGAGTTAAAAGCTCATGTAGCAAATACTCCTAAGAAATTACCAATTCGATCCATACCAGCAATTGATTACACCCTATCCACATCTCGCTTGCCACTGAGCCATATAATAGGAGCTAGGAGGTGGTTCACACCTGTTCCTCTCTCTTACACACACTATCACTAAAATTGGCCCTTAGTAGCAGGATTCTTCTAAAATGGGTGTGCTCCCAAGACAGGAGCACGAATCGGCCCTCCCAAGATGGGAGCTTGACGGGAGCTCGCTCCCCTTGAGACGGGAGCTTGCTCCCAACTAACATGGGAGCTTATTGGGTGGTTAAGGCAACTATTCTCTTATTCTTAAGGGAGGTATGCCATTGTGGAAATAAAAATATGAAAATCTTATCACTCAAGAAGTTTGGAAAATTGAAAATATCTAACTTCCTATAAGTATCCTTTAAGATCATGAAAATTCTCATAAGTAATCATTTTTCCTTCAATGGTTAAGTATTTAAAGATACTTTATATCCGTATTTATATGAAATCTATATACGCTTCTTAGGCGCTCCCAACCTTAGGAGCTTCTAGGTGCCTCCGCTCCCGCTCCCGCTTCTGCTCCCGCTCCCGCTCCCGCTCCCACTTCGTGCTACTAAGAATTGGCCCCTTCTCCTGCACTTATATGTCATAAGAATATCCTCCCTAGCCACCTTCCTTGGAAAGAAGGTCATCTTATGGGTGACATTTTGCAAATCATTTTGCTTTCAAGGTTGGGTTATGGAATTTGAACCATCCAACCATTTTATGGGTGACATTTTGCAAATCAAGTATTTTTTTCATCAGAGTTTTTGTGTTTTTTATGTAAGTTTATGCTCTACTTTGTTTATACAATAACATCATGAACTTGTTCATTGCAGGGCTGGGTTGAGAAATTTGAAGGTAGAGCATGTGAAGAAATTTGAGTACTGTTTACCTTGTGAGTCCTTTTTTTATCTTGGAATGTCTAATGAGACTTCTAGATTCCATGCCGGGACCATTTCTCATATCACCAGTAGGGTGCTAGGTCCATTTGGCAATAACCTGTATGACCAAATTCAATTCGTTACCTCAAACCAGTAGTAATTATGCATATGGCTGAAGTGAGACTCTGAAAACTTTTGAGCTATTACCATCTTGGAGATGGGGTTGAAAACTATTATAAACTTATTATGTTATCCCTGCACTAGATAAAACAAATATGGCTCTGGTTATTTATTCTCAATGTGGTCACTTTGAAAATTATAATTGAGTTGTATTTGTATCAAAACCACTTTCACATCAACTGCAAACATGGCTTTTAATACAAAGAACTGAAGGAGATCAATTAATGTGGCCGACCCTACTAAGTTTGAAGAAAGTTTGTTAAGTTGAAATCAAACTCACACTAAAATGTAAAAAGTACTACTCCCTGCGTCCCAAATTGGATGTCAATTTTTGATATCCGTGTCAATTTCAATTCCTTATATCTTTCAATATAGTTCTCAAAAAATATGCAATATGGATCTTGTTTGATAGTTCTTGATTAGTTCTATTAAACAAAGTTTTCAGACTCATGAAAATATTATAGATTGAAAGATATAAGCGATGAAAAATGACACAAGTTTCAAAAATTGTCATCCATTTTGGGACGGTGGGAGTATTTCAATTTGTCCTATAATAAATCTTCATGTTGTGATCTTGTAACTTCATGGGCTTCTGCTTTATTTGCCTGTTTCTTGAAAAAGCAACCTCGAGAATTGTCTATCTAGAGTTTGGGTATGGAGATGTCCAGCTTTGTGGATTTCATTGATCAACTATCTTTTATGCTGCTTTTGGCTAGACCACATAGAATCTCTTGTGATGCTATGCCCTTTTTTGCAGATTTCTACCAGCCCCTTCAGGAAGATGAACTTGAACAGAGCACCATCGTGGACTTCATATTTCCAGCTGAAGCAAACCTGGTAAGATTCTTGTTTGTAGTGATGATTAGGTCCTAAGTTTCAGCGAGGATGTCGCTCTAGAGTATGCTAGATGAGTATATGATTCTTAGAGCGATCACTAGAAGTTTGTTTGGTATGAGTGCTACATCATGCGTATAGTAAATGGGAACTCCTTAAATGGGTTGACTTAGCAGCTGTTGTCAAGTAACTTTGAACAATTTCTACTTTTGCTCGATGTATATGTTAAGCTATAAACTGATCTCATTTTTGTTTATTCTCTTCAGATATGCTGTGACTTTGATTGGAATTATGAGAAACTTGAGGTACTTTTTATTTGCATTTCCATGTGCTTATTGTATACATTGAAATTGAAATTATACTGGCTTGTTGGCAACTTGAGTCGAACATGTTTCTGAGACAGAGTGAGTCAATTGTCAACATCTCTTGCAATCTGCAAGTGCCACTTCTTTTATTTTGCTATGATGATCATAGATTACTTTCAGTTATGTGGCTTAGGTTTTCCTCACGGTTCATGGTTCAAGTGCCCAATGGTCCAAAAATCGCTAGGCGCTAGTCGGGCCGAAAAGGGGCGCCTAGGTGCCAACTAGTCAGCTGCCTAGCGCCTAGGCAGGGACTAGGTGCCCAACTAGTCGTATGCCTAATCTAGGCGTTGGACCACCGCCTAGCGCCTAGGCAGGGACTAATCGGCCTAGGCGGCCGACTTTTAGAACATTGCAAGTGCCACTTCAAGTTTTTGTGATAGAATTGCTGTTTAAACTTGCTTCTAATGCCTGTAGGAATTTACTGATGAGCTTATTGAGGCGGGAGAGTTATCTGCAGATCAAAAGGACACTTTCAAGGTGAACTTTTCTAAATAATAGTACGCAACTTATATCTTCCGTGTGATGAAACCAATGTCTGTAGCTATGATCACCTTATGATTCGTTTGCCTCAGGATTTTGTGAGGGAGAAGGTCAGTGACGGAAAGAAAGCTAACCGCAAGGTATTTTATTGGTAGCAACTGTTTCCGTTACAAATATTGTGATGGCTCCTTCTATGCATGGTAGGCATTGTTGCAAATTTGTCTTCTAGGCAAGGGAAGCACGGAAGAAAGCTTTGGAAGAAATGAGTGAGGAAACAAAGGCAGCATTCCAGAATATGAAGTTTTACAAGTTCTATCCTGCGCCCACACCTGATTCTCCTGATGTGTCCAATTTCAAGGTAATCTTAATCGATCTTTATCCGTCTTGTTCATATGGCTTCTTGATCTGGGATTGGTCCCTGCCATGATTAGTCATCCTTGCATTGTTTGTATGTTGAGTTGTAAGACCAAGTCCAGCTCTGCCTACATGGTTTTCAAGTAGGCCTGAAATTTAGAGGCCGTTAATACGTACCCTCTTAAACTTTGTAGTTGCTCTCTTTTCTACTCTTGATACTGTTTTTTTCACAAAAGAGAGGCTTTTAGAATTGTATGTTATTATTCCCAAAAGTTAGTCTTACATTTTTGCAGAGCTCATTCCGTTTTTCAGACCACCACCACTGCACTACGCATATTTTCCATGAAAATTAGTCCAACATTATTATTATTTTTTTGATTGGCAATTAGTCTAACATTTTTGGCAGAGCTCATTTCAGTTAATCAGATGATCACCAATGCACTAAGCATTGGCCAATACCCACTTTCATTTTTTAATTTAGTTTTAGAAGGAACTATGTTGATGTCTAGTTTCACTTCCACCTGCAGGATTTTTACTTTTATGTAATGTTTATCTTCTTGAAGACTGATGCTCACTCATAGTGAATTGAGTCTTCAACTATTAGTACGAATAAGGTTTAGCAGAGGGAAAATTTACACTTCTCACGAAGTTAGCCTAAGAGAGATAATCAAAGTTATAAAGCTTCGTGTTAAATTGAGAGACCTAGAAATTTAGGTTATATTTTTCTATATCATAAACTGAATACAACGTACGTACTTATACAACACATTAGGCTAATTATACTATGGTCCTAGAGAATGAACTAGTTACATAAAAGAACAACTAATAAACTAATTACAAATAAACCCATAATAATCTAACACTCCCCCTCAAGTTGGTGCGAAGATATCAATCAAGCCCAACTTGAACACAATGGGGTGGAAACTCTTGCGACCAAGTCCTTTTGTGAATATATCAGCTAATTGATCTTTGGATCTCACGAAAGGCATGCATATCAACCCCTTGCTCAGCTTCTCCTTGATGAAGTGCCTATCAATCTCTATGTGCTTTGTTCTGTCATGTTGAACAGGATTATGAGCAATGTTTATGGCAGCTTTGTTGTCACAGTAGAGTTTCATAGGACCATTATCAGAAATTTCCAAATCACGTAGCACTGTTTGGAGCCATAAGAGCTCACAAACTCCATGCGCCATAGCTCTATACTCAGCTTCTGCACTAGACCTGGCAACCACAGATTGCTTCTTACTTCGCCAAGTAATCAAATTTCCCCCAAGGAAAGTACAGTAGCCAGAAGTAGAACGTCTATCATCCACAGAACCAGCCCAGTCAGCATCAGTAAATGCCTCCAACCGTAGGTGACCATGATTAGAAAACAGAATTCCTCTCCCTGGAGCAGCCTTGAGATACCTCAAGATACGGTAAACGGCATCCAAATGTGAAGTACGAGGATCATGCATGAATTGGCTAACAACACCTACTGCATAAGTAACATCTGGTCGGGTGTGCGCTAAGTATATCAGTCGACCTACAAGTCGTTAATATCTCTCCTTATCAGTGCGCTCCCCCACATCTCCACTAAGATGATGATTCGCCTCAATAGGAGAATCTGCAGGTCTACAACCCAACATACCTGTTTCTTCCAAAAGATCAAGTATATACTTACGTTGAGAGATAAAAATACCTTCATCAGACCTTGCCACTTCCATTCCAAGAAAATATCTTAATGGTCCCAAATCCTTAATCTCAAATTCTTGAGCAAGACTGGACTTAAGATTAACAAACTCATTCACATCATTGCCTGTCATTATCATATCATCAACATAAACAATAAGGACAGTAATCTTACCAGCACCTCCTTTGATGAACATAGTATGATCTGCATGGCTCTGTTTGTAACCAAATTTCAACATAGCCTTTGAAAACCTGTCAAACCACGCTCGAGGTGATTGTTTCAATCCGTAAAGAGCCTTTTTCAATCTACACACCTTTCCCTCAGTCTCTGAGGAAGAAAACCCCGGTGGTATATCCATATACACCTCCTCCTCCAACTCACCGTGAAGGAATGCATTTTTTACATCAAACTGGTGAAGAGGCCAATTCAGATTGGCAGCACACGAAATCAAAGCCCGCACAGTGTTCATCTTTGCCACTGGAGCAAACGTCTCCTCGTAGTCAATGCCATAGGTTTGAGTAAAACCCTTAGCTACTAGTCTCGCCTTGTATCTCTCAATTGTACCGTCAGCATTCTGCTTAACAGTGAAAACCCACTTACATCCCACTGATCTCTTTCCTCTTGGAAGCGATACTAACTCCCAAGTACCATTCTTTTTCAAAGCTGTCATCTCTTCTACCATAGCTCCTTTCCACTCATATATCATGAACGCATCCTGCCAATTCTGTGGAATAGATATAGAAGAAAGAGACGAAACAAAGGCATGGTACGAAGGAGATAAACGATCATAAGAGACATACTGAGAAATGGGATGTTGAGTACATGACCTAATCCCTTTCCGAAGAGCAACAGGAAGATTATCAGAATCAATAATAGGAGGTTCAATAGGAGAAGATTCATTACCAGATGAGTCAACTGGGGAGTCCGGAACTGAAGCAGGGGATGGTGATTGGCAAGGTGGCATTACACATGAAGATTGGCATTTCTTTCCTTTCTTTTGATACGTTGCCAATGTAGTAGGCCATTCACTGGGTCTGATACGCCTATCCACATCCACTCGTCCACCAATATCTTGTTTTGCACTATCAACAGATACTGGTTTCATTCCAGACTTTTCTTTCTCTCCCTTCTCCCCCTCACTATAAAAAGGAAGTGACCATGACCCTTGAGTCTGAGAAGTAAACACTTCTTCCTCCCTCATCTCTTCCTGACTAACATGCTGCTCCCCCTGAAGAGATGGAGTGGAGGGAGAGTAAAAAAACTCGGTTTCCCAAAAGGTGACATCCATAGAGACAAAAAACTTCCTAGAGTGAGGATCATAACATTTATAACCCTTCTGAGTAGGAGAATATCCAACAAAAATACACTTATGAGCCTTATGACCCAACTTACCACCAGCAGGGTGAGAAGTATGAACAAAACACACACAACCAAAGACCAAATCAAATAATTGGTACCATCCAATTTAAGATGACAAATATCCAGGGGAGAGTTATCCAGAGTCCCTACACGACTCAACTCATCCTTTGTATTAACGGAAGCCTTGTTTCTATCCTCTGATGACATTTTAACAATAGAACCACAACTCCAAATCCACAATACTCAGTCAACTCAACAATAAACGCCCTGAAACAATACTAATGACAGCAAACCTCCTTAAAATAAGCACAAACAATGCCAAACAGAGCCAAATAAAAAACCAAGTACACCTGTTGAAAGCTCCACCACTACGTACAGTGCCAAATACACAGATTAAGTTCCTACCACTGCCACTGTTCCAAATAAAAGAGTTCTACCACTGAAATTCTTTGACAGAGGTCCAGCAAGTGTAAGCGATGAGGGAGGAACTGAACTGGGTCAGGCGAACTGGCTGTCGGAGATCGTAGGTAGTCTGGCGAACTACCGATGTTGTCAGAAATGGAGAGACGATGTTGGAACAGGCGGATCTGGTGCGTACGGCGTCGGAATCAACGGGAATGAAGTCGTACGGCGACGGAATGGACCATGGAGGTGCCGACAAGACTCGTCGGCGTCAAAGGCGACTGGGTACAGCAACGGAATGGACCACGGAGGTGCCGACAAGACTCGTCGGCGTCAAAGGCGACTGGGTTCGTCGGCGTCAGAGATGACTGGGTTCGAACAGGTCTGACAAACGACGGTGAATGGAGTTGCTGAGTCCGGAAGGAAAAAAAAAGGACAGGTAAGTCTTAGATTTACCGCTCTGATACCATGTTAAATTGAGAGACCTAGAAATTTAGGTTATATTTTTCTATATCA
>BPLS01000444.1:359856-381420 GCA_019656275.1 Rhododendron kiyosumense
GAACTGCACTACTCGCTGTTCCTAGGCCCATTGTTTACATTTCGGAAACAAACAAGACCTAAACCATTCCTCGCGTAAATACAGTAGCCTAAATAATTCCTAGATGAGGTGGAGCCGGTTGTGCAATTCTAAATTCAAGGGAGGGTTGGGATTCCGAGATCTTACGTCTTATAATTTGGTTCTCTTAGCTAAGCAAGGATGGAGGATTATGATGTCACTAGGATGTTTATTGGCCTAGGTTCTCAAGAGCAGATATTTCAACGATAGATCGTTTATGAAAGCAAAGTTGGGTTCTAATCCATCTTGGGTATGGCGAAGCATTTGGGAAAGCAAGAAGGTTTTAACCACTGGAATTCGGTGGTCAATTGGGAATGGCGAACATGTGTGCATTGATGAGGATCCTTGGGTGCCGATGGATGGGGCATTCAAATCGCAAAGGCTGATAGACATGAAAGGAAGATATTGTTTCTCAGCTCTTTGTTCCGGACCACACTTGGTGCATTCTCAGCATTCCTTTGTCTTTGTCGTGGACAAATAGGGTTGATAAGTTGGTATGGCATCAATCACGTGTGGGTAGAGGTGTCAAATGGGCAGATTTGGGCTAAATTGGATAAGTTATAAGTGGGTTGGGTCTTTAATGGGTCATTAACCCATTTAAATCCAATTAGTTAGGAGTCCAATTATCCATACCTAGCCCAACCCATTTATTTAAAATCAAACACAACCCGCCTATTAATCCAATTAAAATTGAAAATGACTAAAATACCCATATACTGAAATGACCATACCACCCTTGTACATTTAAATGACCAAATTACCCTTGCATACTAAAATTATCATAATACCCCTATATACTAAAATGACTAAATTACCCCTATATACTAAAGTTACTTAACTGAATGGAGATTCTGCTGAAATTTTTGAAATTTTGGACTTAGCTGTTCAGAGTTTCAAGGTTTTTTTTTTTACTTGATTTTCTCTTCTAAGTTGTTGGTGATTATTATGTCCAGATTGCGAAATGATCAAATATGATTAATTATTGCTAAGGGTGGGTTTGGATTGAAAAGTTAAGTAACTTTTTTTTTTGTCTTTATTTGAATTTTTTTTTGCATTTGTTTGTTTTGCGTTAAATTTTTTGACTTATTAATTTGTCTTGACGAGAAGAATTGAAAAAGTAAAAATTTTAATTGCAACTCATAATCGGAATCCGGTGTATTTCGATCCTTTGTGTCTATAATTTGCCTCTATTTGCTTGATGTTATTTGCTTTAATCAAAAGTGAACTGTAGCCGGTGACGATGATGATATCTGCTTTTCGTCCATCCTTTTTCTCTTTTGCTTTGGGTGCCCCTGTTTTTCTTTTTTCGATTGTTGTGAAAATGGTGAAATTGATAAAGTCGATGCTTCATTGCAGAGAAAGTCTAATGACACAATTTCAAAATACAAATCATAATCGGAATCGTTAGTAATTGAGTCGAGTTCAAATTCAAGTTTCAGGCTTGTATAGTAAATGAGTCAAGCTCAACACTTTAAATTCTCGGCTCGTTTTGTATATGATCGGCTTGAACTGGACTCGGCTCATTTACAAACAAATGAATTTTGAGTTTGAATTTTTGGTTCGTTTAGTGTACGAGTTCACTACAAAACTCGGCTCGACTCGTGTTGTACTGTAACTGGAATTCGTAACATGAAACCGTTCAAATCGAGTCACTAGTTCTCGATTTGACCAAGAAAAACGTTCGCTTCACGAATATGTTTACTTTTGTTTTTTTCATTTCTATGGTAGTTCTATTTTTTTGTTGGGTAATGTTCATGAGCCATTGAGCATTTAAGTTGACCCAATTGAAACTCAATTAAGATCCAATAATAAATGGGTTGGATGGGTTTGGACCCATTCTAACCCAATTAATAAATGAGTTGGGTTGGGTCTATTTTTTAATAAATGGGTTTGGATTTCTTAATGAGTCTGTGTTCAATTTGTCACCCCTACATGCGGTACTTATAATGTAAGCTCCGGCTATTTGTCAGCTCTAGACTTGAAGAATTGAAGGATTATGGGAAATGGAGAGGAAGGCGGGGACCAAATTGATGGCTGGGAATGAGGCAAAATGGGAATCTATTTGGGGGCTCAATATTCCCAATAAAATTCGGCACTTTTTTTGGAAGTGCTGCCATGAGATTCTCCCAACTAGGAAAGTTTTGCAGTGGAGGAGGGTGATAGACGATTCTAGCTATCCGGTTTGTGGTTTTGCCTAAGAATCTATTGTTCACCTGTTTTGTATTTGCCCTAGCTGTTCAAGCATAGCATTTGTCGCCTTTACAAGTAAGCATGGGGACAGTACAAGTTAACTCTTTTTTTATTTTTGGGATACTATGGAACTATGGTGGCAGGATCAACGTAACAAGGATTGGTGTATGTTGGTTTCTGCGGTTCTAATGTGGTATATTTGGAAGTGTCAGAATGGGGCTATTTTTGAACACAAGCTTTCTCTTCCTGGGGTGGTGTGCAAGAGGGCAGGGGAGTATCGCCATGAGTTTTTGGTTGCAAACTCTTTGAATACTATGGCTATTGTTTCGAACAGAGAGGGAGCTGCATTTTTCGTGGATAAGGCCTCCGAATGGGATGTTTAAGATTAATGTGGATGGTTCTTGGGAGAAAGAATTGGGAACGGAGAGGCTATGGTATTGTGGTTAGGGATTCCAGAGGCTTTTTTCTGCTGAGTTGGGAGTTTTACAGTGGTGTGCTAGTTTTTCAGTTGCTGAACCTCTAGCAATTCGACAAGGTGTCCTGTTGGGCTTGCAACTCAGTTTGGGGTTTGTTCTAGTAGTGATGCTCAACTGTTAGTGAAGATGCTTAATAGCCAGATTGCGACCAATCAAGTGATAGAAGTGATCATTCATGACATTCCAGTTTTGAGTAGAAATTTCCAGTGTTGTAGCTTTTCTTTTGTTCGTAGGAATGGTAATAATGTTGCTTATGTGTTGGCGGGCAAGGGTTTGGGTGATTCGGGCCCTTCAGGGTATAGTCTATAGACGGAAGCCCCACCGTTGTGGTTACTTGGTCCCCTTTCTGGACGGGTCTCTCAATTGATGTATTATTTTGACTAATTAATAATATCTGTTATCATTGTGGCAAAAAAAAATTTAATAATAATAATAATTCCTTCAAAATAGTAGTTTGACCAAAATTCAATAGATAACTAAATAAATTTTACTTTGCTTGATAAAATGGGAGGGGTAAGTTTAACTCTTTTTTTCTGTCCATTTTAATAAACAAAATACGTTTGTCCGCATATCGAGTCCGATCAAATTAATTTTCCATGCGGGGAGAGACGACAGTTGGAGGGAGTCCCTAGCTCCAGTCGCTGCAGGATCATGTGAGATTCTTTAACAAAGAGAATTTCTCAACATATTCCTGCGACTCAAAATCACAATCACTTGGTACAAGGCTACGTCAAAAAAATCCCGCTAATGTGAAAACAAACGTTGAGCTAGAAACGTGTATTTTGCTATTGGCCTGCAAATCTATCTCAGTAGTCAGTAGTACCTCACTTTCATACGTTGTGGAATATTCTCTCTGCTCATATGGAAGACTTCACTTGTTTTTCCTTTTTACTGGAAGTGACAATTCCAATCCATATTTCGTAACCCGTCCAAATTCGTCTACTTGTAATCCAACTCAATCCGCCCATATTGTGTAATGGGTTGAGAGTGGATTTAATATGAGTTAGAATTAAAAATAGTCTAACACTCCTTTTTCTCTCTTGCCCGCATATCTTCTTTGATTCTCCACGTATTCTCTGATTCTCTCACTATAATCAATCCAATTCACCCATCTCTCTCTCTCTAACTGTTTGGAAATAAAACTCAAAAAGTAATGCACTAGATTTAGGGTGGGTTTGAATTTAAAAGATAAGTGGCTTATTTTTGTCCTTATTTGAATTTTTTTTGCATTTGTTAATTTTGCGTTAAACTTTTGTGACTAAATGATTCGTCTCGACAAGAGGAATCAAAAAAAGTAAATTTTTTTTAATTGAAACTCAATTTTTTTTAAAAAGACAAAAAATAATAAAATTACGAGATCAATCCCTTGAGTTCCTCTCTCTCTTTTGGGTTTTTGTTTTGTTTTGTTTTGTCCTTATTTAACTTTTTCCGCGTTTGTCATTTTGCAACAAGTATTTTACGATTTTTGATTCGTTCGTTCTAATCAGAAAAGTAAAAAATTATGACTTTCACCCAAATATTTTTGAAAACATCCAAGAAAAAGCTCAAAAAGCCAATTGTTTGGATTTATCTTGAATATTACAAAAATTATTAGGGTAAAAGTAAAAAAATATTACTTTTTCGATTCTCTCGTCGAGACGAACTAATAGGAATAAAAAGTTTGTCGTAAAACAAATAAATACAAAAAAATTTGAATAGAGACAAAAAAAAAGTCACTTGACTTTTTAATCAAAACTTAAGCGATGGTTTCGGCGAATGCAATGAAGACCGAAACTGTACAATCGGTGCAATCATCACATTCCAGACAATTTTCTAATGCGGCCTCTAACTCATCGTCAAAGTTACGTTACTGTTTAATTTGAAATGGAAAAAAAAGAAGTAAAAACCTGATTTGTTTAAAGCTTTTTTAGCCTATAATTAACCCATATTTGATCCGTTCATATTTAATCCACGATCCGTGTCAACCCACCCAGACCCGCCTGTTTGCCACTTCTACCTTTTGCTATGAACTGGTCTTCTTCATTTCTACTGGTCATCTCAATATCAAACAAAAATGATACTCACACAATAATCCAAACACAACACCAAACACAACCTCTCGGTTCCACACACACTACTATGTGTGGATTCCACATGTATATAAGAGGTTGTGTAAGTTGTTGTGTTTGGATTATAGTGTGAGTAACATTGTTGTGGAAAGAATATGATAGTTATTTAGTTTATGAATTAGTAGTACTAATAACAACTTGGATAATTTGATCAACAACAATGCTACTCACGCAACAATCCAAACACAACCACTCCTATGGAAGACTTTTAGTTGGAAGACTTTGGACTCCTATGGAAGACTTTTACTTGGTTTTTCTCTCTTATTGAGAACTTGAAACCGGTCATCTTCATTCCTACTCGGGCTTTTCGAGTTCAATACTGATCAAATTGTCCACTTGATCACCAAGTTGTTAGTACTAAATCGAAAATCAATGCATCATTTATACTCAGTCAACACCAATTTTCATTCCTCGGGTTTCTTGTTCCTCCTATATATTGCCTTGTCATTCCCGCGTACTCTTACTCATACTCGTACATGTTCAATCACATTGCAAAAACTCTGCTATCCCTGTAAATTCCACCACTCATTCACGCTTTCACCTGGGTCATTTTATCTTTCGTCCATTGGTTTATTGGCCACCGCTTGTTTGATCATTGCCTTCTTCGAAGTGCTATTACTGCAAGAAGTCAATCCGGAGCTCATACGAAAAGGGTATTTTTCGAAATTTGGTTTCACTTCCATTAAGCTGTTTGTTACTGTAGATTTTTTCAGTTTGGTGAAATGCTTCTTGTTGTGTAGGTTGAGTCATAGGAGCACATTTAAGGAATTCAATCACTTGGAACTAGAAGAGTGTTTCTTATATGGCTGAATCTGTTCATGAAGATTCGTGCTGTGAAGACTCACGCCATAATCAGGGTGTGCTGCATGTTCCCTCAAAAGCCCGAAATGCATCTTTGAAAGATTTTTTGTTACACGGGAGTTTAGACATATGGGTAAAAGAGGCCAGGAACCTTCCTAACATGGATACTGGCCCCCACAAAATTCCAGACATGTTCAAGCTAATGAAGGAAAAAGTTAGGCGCAAATTTGATGGAAACGTTCCTCATACAATGATAACAAGTGATCCTTATGTTGCAATCACAGTCTGCAATTCTGTAATTGGGAGGACTTTTGTGATCAGTAACTGCGAGAACCCAGTTTGGACACAACGTTTTTATGTTCCCGTTGCACATTCTGCTGCAGAGGTGCACTTTGTAGTCAAGGACAATGATGTTTTGGGATCTCGGATTATCGGGGTGGTTGGGATACCAGTGGAGCAACTATTGTCAGGTATAAAAATTGAAGGTACCTTCCCAATTATTGACATAAACGGAAAGCCATGGGAAGTCGGAGCAGTCTTGAGTCTATCAATTCAATACATCCCAATTGGGGAAATGACACTGTTAAACAGTGGGGTGCCTGGAACATATTTTCCACTGCGGAAGGGTGGAAAGGTTATGCTTTATCAAGATGCCCATGTCCACGATGGGTTCCTTCCAAATTTGAGACTTGACCATGACATGCAGTATAAGCATGGGAATTGTTGGCGTGACATATTTGATGCAATTAGTCAGGCACACCGTTTGATATACATTACAGGGTGGTCTGTATATCACCAAGTTAGACTTGTTCGCGAAAGTGATAAATCAGCAGAAGTCACTCTAGGGGACCTTCTGAAAACCAAGTCACAGGAAGGCGTGAGAGTCCTGCTTCTTGTATGGGCCGATCCTACTTCTTGGAACTTTCTGGGTTATGTCAAGGTAAGGAACAAAACCTAATGTGTGCAATATTTGGACCAGAAGCAGAACTACATGGGGGTGGGGGCAAAAAAATTCCAATTTTTTTTTTTAATTTGATATTGAATAGTGTGTACTTAATAATTAGTATTTTAGCCCCTTACAATCTGAACAATTTTGGTTTCATATAGTCAAAATATTAAAGTTTTTCTTATTTTTCTTCTCAGTTTCTTTGATAGACAAAGAAATAAGGACGTGGGTGTTTTAGCAACCCAAAGAAAAAGAACAAAATAATTTCGTACATTGGTTGTTGCTTGAGCCAAAATGATGTTAGTACAGTGTATTATAAAGGAACACAAATCATATACTATCATACATTGAGTGCATTTTATGGATGAAAATCTGTCCCCGAATCAAAATCTTGGCTTCACCCTATTTGGACTCCATTGACTGGCTATCTTTCACGAGTCTTGTGTTTTCTTAGGGTGTGACAATAAGTAAATGTGAACAAATCGTCATCCTTTCCCACTCTTAGATGCTGATTGTTGAGTTTGTGAGCTGCGATGTCATATTATTTCTTCAAGTGCAAATACCAACTTGTATTTTGTCTAGTGTGAACGTGATAGGTTTATAATTTATTTGACAGCACAACATACTTGATAGTTATCACTTTTTTGATAGGATGGACTTATGCATACTAGTGATGAGGAAGTTCTGAAGTTTTTCAAGCATTCCTCAGTGAAAGCTGTACTTTGTCCCCGATCATCTTGTCCAATTGGACATAGCTGGGTCAAAAAACAGGTCAGATATGTCATCTCTCTGTTTTGTGTTGTCGTTTATCAGATGTGCTTTGAAAACTCGGATGCAGCTTTATCGCATGAGATGATACTAATATTTTCTAGCCATTACACGGCAAGTTGAAATGTTGTATGTCTATTTGGAAATGTTGTGGGATATGTCAAGTGGAAGAGTGATATTTTTTTCTTATGTTTTCCTTCTGTTTTTGTTGAAATTAAGTTGAACAGTAGTCTTGCATATGTATATGTATTGCGTAGATGTGAATCATGTGATGGTGAATTTCTACAGTTTGTGCATCATAAATTTCGTCCTAAGAAGAGAGGTAAAATGTATCCTGTCATGTGAAAAGTCAAGGGACTAATAGCTAGCCGAACTGAATTTGATGTTATGTTCGTTTATGATGTTTCAGAGTCAGCTACTTTTTATATGCATATAGTGCAGAAAACCTTTTGTGGTGTATTCTCTATAGTTGTCTACCAGGGTTCCAAATCAAACACAGACTAAGTACTAGACCAAAATATTATAATTTTTCCCCAACACTGTCGTTTTGTTTGCATGATATCAAGATTTAGGATCTTTTACATATGTTCTATTGGCTTTTACAATCAGGAAGCAGGAAAAATCTACACCCATCATCAGAAAACTGTGATCGTGGATGCTGATGCAGGTCATTATCAGAGAAAGATTATAGCCTTCATTGGGGGCCTTGACCTATGCAAGGGAAGATACGACACTCCCAATCATTCCATCTTTCGAACTTTGCAAACTGTGCACAAAGATGACTACAATAATCCTAATTTCAAGGTATCAGTTAGATCCAAAACGTATTTCCATAGGCTTTGTCAAGTTGCTTGGATTTCTGGAGTTATTTTACTATAGCTATTCGTGACTTATATACTGAATCTGGTTAGTACTTTTGTGTTGCTGTTATCAACTCCTATGCTAGGTGTAAGATCCTGCATAGCACGTGCAATTAATACCTGTACTGGCACAAATTTTGGAAGCTGGGCTAAATCAGATAAATGTAAATCATTTTAGTTGCAAAAACATTATTTTTATTTTGTTTGGGAAGTACATTGAGTACCAATTATCAAACATATTTCAGGTTGAGTGGCTCTATGGTTTAACCTTTAACATCTATGCTTCATCAAGTTAATGAAAGATCTAACAAAGACCATGTTTACAATTAGTTGTATCATCTTCCAGCAGATTGGAAATATTTCCCCAAAAGAAAGAAATTGTAACTCCATTATGATCTTCTCGTTCTTTTGGGTGGTATTGTTTCTATTAATCTCGTTTGATCAACTTCACTTTGGTAAGGTCGACCAGGGTTTCAGAATATAGGGTTCAAGCCTTCAAGGGGTGATGCTTTATCGGTAATAGCACTAACAATACTGAGAGGTGAGAAAAAGGTTTTTTTATAAACTCAATACGAGGGGTATTTTGGTTTTTTGTGTTTTGATTAGTAGAAAGTGTAATTCCCAATGTACCACCCACTATTTCAAACAGTGATGTAAACCATTCATTAAGTCATAACTTCCTTTTCTGAATCTTTGGTGTTACTTGAACAGGGGCCTGTTGTTGGTTGTCCAAGAGAACCATGGCATGACTTGCACTGTCAAATTGATGGCCCAGCGGCATATGATATTCTTACCAACTTTGAGGAGCGTTGGACAAGGGCTTCAAAGCCCCGTGGGCTTAAAAAACTCAAAGAGACAGGTGGATCAGCATTACACAAAATTTTCAAAATTCGTAGCAGGGCAGAGCTGAAGGATTTAAATCCCAAGAGGCTTCTAGAAATGTATAAATCATACAATGATGCATTACTCACGATTGATAGAATTCCGGACATCATTGGAATGACAGATTTGCCATGCCTAAGAAATGATGATCCAGAAACTTGGCACGTCCAGGTATGTTAGTTCATAAAAGCTGTTGAATTAGGTTTGTTAATTCTTGTTCAACTCTATTTTCTTGACTAATTTCTTCAAAAATACAGGTTTTTCGTTCGGTAGACTCCAATTCAGTTAAGGGTTTTCCAAAAGACCCAAAAGATGCTACAAGCAGGGTGAGAGCTTCTTCTTTTCTTTTTCTTTTTTTTTCCTTTTCCTACGGGATGTCTTTTCTCATTTATTTGACTGCAATTTAACAGAACTTGGCATGCAGGAAGAATGTCCTGATAGACATGAGTACACATGCTGCATACGTACATGCAATCCGTGCAGCCCAACGCTTCATTTACATTGAGAACCAGTACTTCCTTGGGTCATCTTACAACTGGAATCAACACAAAAAATTAGGTGCAAATTCTGACTCTTTGGTAAATTGGGAGGGGAAAAAGGCCATACTTTTACTTTAAATTTTTAATTGTCATCAAACAATTAAAAGTTTCATTTTTATGTTTGGTTGTTCGAACAATCATGAGAAGGGAAGCAAGATATTTGGAATCAGTAGAGAAGAAGGCCTTAGGGACACTGATGGGGAATTCCAAGCTTTCTAGCTACTGAAAGTTCAAATTTTAATCGACAAAATCATGTTATCTACAGGTGCAAACAATTTAATACCGATGGAAATCGCTCTCAAAATTGCGAATAAAATCAAAGCGAAGGAGAGATTTTCTGTATATATTGTCATCCCAATGTGGCCAGAGGGTGATGTTCCCACATGTTTCACCACTCAAAGGATTCTTTTTTGGCAGGTGAACTCCAACTAGCATGTTTCACATTGCTTCTAGTGTCTGTCATTTGCTGGAAACATATTAAAGAGCTATTATGCTGCCTCAAAAAAATTTGATACTGAGAAACTGGAAATCGAGTTTGTATTTTGTGCTTTCATTATTAGGTGCTCACTGAAATTATTCGGTAGATATGTCCAAACTAAATCACCTCATAAAATCTATGTGCTTCCCACTTTAAGTCCAGCCAGTTTCTTTCACCTACTATGATCTCAGAACTTTTGCTGCATGTGGTACTTGAGATCTTTTTTTAGTTTGCATCACTTACTGATTGAACGCTTTTCAATTTTTATTCTTTCTACTATTCCTTTCAAAAGAAAAAAGAAGTATGAAGTACGCATCCTTTTTCGTGGTAAATTACCTACTTTATAGTTTTTTTGGCTCCATGAATCTCGTAAACCAGCATGTTGTAAATTATGCAGTATAATACAATGCAAATGATGTATGGAGTAATTTACAAGGCTTTGGAAGAGGTAGGGCTTGAGAAGGAATACGAGCCTCAAGACTATTTGAATTTCTTTTGCCTTGGCAATCGTGAGGCTGAAGACGGAGAAGACACTACTTTAGATGCAGGAAATGCTCATGCCGAAAACACTCCTCAAGTACATTTCTCTACCTCCAAATTTTTATACTTTCTCATTTTCCAATTGATTGTCCATATATATCCTTGAACATTTGGCAATTTAATGCGTCCAATTGAAAACCAGGCACTAACCAGGAAAAACCGACGCTTTATGATTTATGTTCATTCAAAGGGCATGATAGTTGATGATGAGTATGTGATATTGGGGTCCGCAAACATCAACCAACGTTCCTTAGAAGGCACAAGGGACACCGAGATTGCCATGGGAGCGTATCAACCTCGCCATTCTTTGGGCAAACAAGGGCTGTACAGACACGGACACGGATACGGACACGGACACGGGAACATGAGAATTCTAAAAAAATGGGGCCACGGACACGGCAGGGGACACGCCATGTATTTATTTATTTATATTTTTTTCAATTTTTTCCAAGTTTAAATGGCAAAATGTGGACAAAAAGAAAAATCCATAGTTCCAATACCATTCAAACAAAACAAGACATCCATAAGTTCAATACGTATGTGTCCCCCACCCATGGACGGAACCACGATTTTACCCTAGTAGTAGCGAAATGTATACTAAAAAAATTTAGTGGTGGCAAAACTATATAAGTTGGGCATAATTTTTTTTTTTTACATATAATAATTGCATTTTCTAAAATTCTTGTCGTGGCGGTTGCTGCCACTAGACCCCCCCGATCCCATCCTTGCCCCCACCTGTCTCCATGTCCGACACTGCAATACATCAACCTCTAGAGGTGTCAGTGCTTCATAGCTGGTCGTGTTGCACGACGAGTTTTTGGTCTCGTAAAAATCAGATTATTTTTTAATTTTACTTTCCATGGTCAATGGAAGTGATTTTCTTGATTGGAGTCAACAAAAAACCAAGGCATGATTTATCTCTTACAATTGCAAAAAATAGAACCAGCTTTGTAACTTTGAACTCCTGAATTATTTTGAGAATATTAAGTTTTGCATTGATGCATATCAAAAGATTGCAAACTTTTTTTTTTGTTATTTTTTGGTTGGGCTAGTTTTTCCATTTGATTATAATTACTGTGGTGAAACTGAAGCGGACATAAATGGGCCATCTCCAATTAAGTTTGCACATCTAGGTGTTTGAATACATAATACCGAGTCAAAAACCTCAACGCTTGCGTTTTTTAAGTCATTTTCTGATACTGTTTTGCAAAGTCCACACTTGTGAGTTGCGACTACACCGAGTTTACTTGCATGGTATGGTCAGCAGTCATTAAATTAGTTTCCGTTTCTAATGCAAGTTTTCATTCATGTCGTTTTCGCCGACTTGTTCACTAAGAAGCCAAATTGTTTTCAATTGTTTGGCCTCTCTAAAAATGTCAAAAGATAGCTCAGCAACATTTTTTAGCTCCTTTTCTAGAGCCGGGCGAGTTCTATTCTTGTTTAACCTGGTGAATTGTTCAACCAACTATCTATTCTCATTGATTTCAGATCTATGGGTATAGAATGTCACTATGGGCAGAGCACGTTGGTGATTTTGAGGAATGTTTTAAGCAACCAGAGAGCATCGAATGCGTGAGAAGGGTAAGGTCACTGAGTGAGCTGTACTGGAAGCAGTATGTGGCCGATGAAGTAACAGAAATGAAAGGCCACCTTCTGAAGTACCCACTCGAGGTTGATCGAATGGGCAAGGTGAATCCTCTACCCAGCTGCAAAGAATTTCCAGATATGGGCGGGAAAATCACTGGGAGTTCGCAGACCGGGCCTATTGATGTGAACGAAAATCTCACCATATGATCAAATCAAGCTTCCAATGTGGTGAACACTTCAACGTAATAACTTCGTGATTCTTGTTCCTTGTATGTTTCTGTGTGCACCAGTAGGTGGTAATGCAGTTAATTTTACTTCATCGTGTTTCGGTTTATACAAGATTCTTTTACTCTAATGAATTTAGTGTTGGGAAAAGTCCATTTTGGCCCATCGTTTTTTGGTCTTCGTGCTGATTGCCTCCCTGACTTTTACACTTGACTGCATAATCCCCTTATGGTTGTTGGACTGTATCGCACAGGTAACTCTCTGTTAACGAAAAAACAAAATTTCTGAAGTACTCCTCTACCTGGTATAGATTACCATCCCCTCCCAACACACACAACTGCCTCCTGCTTCCTTTTAATCAATTCAAAGATCTCTTTCACTGTCTGTAAATACATGCCTGTGTGCATAACTAGATAAATATGTAGTATATGTATTTACACTTGGTTCCCATGAATCCCATCCCTCCAGTATGTACAGCAATCGGTTACGAGTGGCTCAATTGTGAGCTTCAATCATGGCAGTGGTTACTGAATCAAGCCAAAAGCAAACATATTAAAAGATAAAGGTACCATTTCAGAGAGAGAGAGAGTTTTGGTTCCAAACAGCAGATTTAATACCCAATTTCAAAACAGGTGCTTCCCCTGCACTATCTGTTACCAACATACAAAGAAGAAGAGACGGTGGGAATCAGTCCATAAAACACAAGGTGGTAAAGTGCAAATGTCAGGGAGGTAATTCATACTAACCCAAACCACAAGGGTATGTTTAATTCTTTTTATTAGCCGTACAAAGTCTGGGGAATTTGGTAAATAGATGTTAACAAGTAGGAAGAGTTTACTGGTACTAATGTTTAGTCCGTTACAAGCGCAATACACGACATAGCACAGAAGCACGGGAAATTTTATGTTATGACAAGGTGAGAGAATGTGCGTGTTGACAACGCAAAATGTCTGTTTGAATTGGTAGGAACTTGAGATACGTCAAATGCAACAATAGGTTACAGCAAATGAACAGCAGCTTAAAATGCACCACAACCTTAGGATCGATGCATCATACGCCAATGCCTGCCCAAATTGTTAGGCACGTTGTCAAGCATTAGTGACAGATACCCTATGGAGTTGCTTTTTCTATCTTAAAATGTTCAAGAACAACATTTCTTCAAGAAAACATTAGTCTGTCAGATATTCTGAAATCATGCATTCCGGATTTTTCTCACAAGCATTGTTATCTTGCAGGATGTTCCTTTCAAACCCAACAGAGTGCTAGTTCGGCCATGACTCGTGAGGAATCCAGACGCATTAAAATGCACTTACGATGGCAATTTGCTTTTGCCAACCACAATCAACCCTTGCACCACTAATGTAATCCCTAGTAACCTCTTCTTATTGTTGAAGTACTGGTAACAAATTATGTTTCGAAACTATTTGAGACAATGTACTTATTGCTTACTGGCTTAAGTCTGGTTTTTGCAATGAGGGGAACCTCCCTTTTATAGGCGGGGGAGAGGTTAACAGTACAACGTTACACATCACTCATTACATCATCGTATATAATTGGTGGCATCCTAAAGTTACTAAAGTACTAGACAAGTTACTGTTACTAGTCTACCTACGTAGACTTTCTTGCAACAAAGACTGATAATTAACCTACCTATATTATTACACTGGTGTCCACAGTGTAACAGTAACTTGTCTAGTACTTTAGTAACTTTAGGATGCCACCAATTATATACGATGATGTAATGAGTGATGTGTAACGTTGTACTATTAACCTCTCCCCCGCCTATAAAAGGGAGGTTCCCCTCATTGTAAAAACCAGACTTAAGCCACTCTTATATCTCCTTTACACTCTACATTTGGCCTTGGGCTTTAGAAAAGAGAGTTGGTAGTTCAAGATTTCTTCTTCTTTTCTTTTCTTTTTTTGTGATTTGAAAGCTGGGCCATTAGGGAAAATTGTGGTACAAACTGGATCGAATACGAACGGTGGGGGAGAGATAAGGAACCAATCCTATCGTGCACCAACAGGAACTCATTTATGTTTAGTTTAATTTTTACCACCACAACTCTCCTTAGTCTTTTTTCAATTTCCCCAACTTGCACCTCACAGTAGCCTGCTCTCATTGACCATTTAGAGCCAATCAATAGACACTCAAACATCTTCTTGCTTTAAATTTCAAATTACAAGAAAGTCCACGATATTTTTCCAATTTGGCTTCAAATTTTTTTTTCTTTTGGTTAAACCAATTTGGCTTCATTTTGCAGTTTTGCTTCTATTGACTGCAAGGACAACATGATCAGCTAGAAAAGAAGGGAACTGAACACACACACACACATATATACAGTTGAACAAATATGCCGAACCCATTCTCCGTTTGAAGTTAGCACGTTTGAGAAATCTCGAAAACTGTACACCATGGATGTGGATCATAGCAAGAGATTTTCATACCGTAAACTTTTTGACGGGCATTTGCCGTCCATGGATTTATCCTTTACTAAATTAGCATATTGATGTGCCCGGTAGTCGTCAAACTTGTCATTTTATATTGATTATTTATTTACATTAACTGGTCGGTCTATAACTAAAGATTTGCATAGTACAGTGACGAAGTCCTTATTATATTATTCCATTGTCTTTCTCAAAAGGGCAAAGTACGAATTACCTCCCTATAATTTTGCCGTTTGGCGGATGACCTCCCTGAATTTTATTAATGACCAATTTGCCTCCCTATGGTTTGGGAGTAAAGTGCATTGCTAACACCGTTAACAGAAAAATGCTAAATGACATAGGTACCCTTTGTTCATCTTCTCCAATAAAATATGGTACAACAGACAAATACGCAATACTGTATCATCTTCTTCACGCCTTCCATATCGGCGTTTCTTCAACTTCAACAAATCCAACTAACATCCCGACAATGTTTGCCATTTCTGGTGAACTCCTACAAACATAACCACCCATTAACATTCCCTCCCCCTCCCCTTCTCTCCCTCCCCTACAAAGAAACTACAAAAACTGAATCCTGGTAAGAAATGTGGATTTGGTCATATATCCCTAGAGGATGTGTTTACTGAAACACACCGTTTGTATGTCCTATTTCAAAAAAAAAGAAAGGTATATGTGAGTAAAAATTCGATTACACAGCTGATCGAACCTTTTATTTTTTTTACTACACATGGAATTCCTGTGATTGAGGCTTCCGGTGTTGATTTAGGGCCTGCCGGAGTTGAATTATTCCATGGGGGTGGGACGGTGGTGGACATGGTGGTGTGTGCTGGTGCAATTTTGGGGTTCGGCTGGTGATGCTATGAGGAGTGGGGCATTGGATGGGCTTGGAAGAATTACAAGTACAGATGATGGTGATATTTGGTTTAAAAATGGAATTCAAAAAAGAAGCGTAACAAAAAAATCCGGCGATGGTGGGCGAATGAAGGGGAGCTGGACAGACGGCTGTATGGTTTGGGAGGATGGTGTTGGAAAAGCTGATGGAGAAGGGTAGTCCTGTCCTTTTACACTGAAATCTACATTTATTTAGTTTTTTTTCTCAATCCCAGTCTCATAATGGGCATGTGTTTTACACCTTCCATTAGTTTGGATGGAAAATGTGACGGTAGCACTTTACTCCAAAACCATAGGGGGGTGAATTGGTCATTAGTAAAACTCAAGGAGGTCATTTGCCAAACGACCAAACCATAGGGAGGTAATCCGTACTTTGCTCTTCTCAAAAATCAGGGGAAAATAATTGTGTCAATTTTCAAAATTAACTTCTACTTTAGTTCGAGCAAATGATGAATGTTTTGGGGTTTTAAAATTCAAAATGCATAAATTGAAATCATGTAAAATAGAGAGGAGGATAAGATAGAGAAGGTCCTAGAATTTCAATTAGTTCCACCCTGGCTTTGTAGCAATATATAATAGTATTGCATTAGTTTAACTTGTTGATCAATTCATTCAATTATGATTCGTGGCAAGTTACCAGCCCCACTAGTATTGTCAAGAGTATAAATATAGTTAATCATCGACATAGCCTATCAATCTCGATTAGGCTCGGATCGTCTTTGGCTCTAACTAATAATCTAAGCACGACTTGCCACTAATCAGCTTCAACTACTCACTAATAATTCAAGAACGATATGTCACTAATCGTCTTCGATTCTGCGCTGAACTATACTAGAATTGTCACATCACAGTCTGTTTTCTCAGCATAGACAATATCATTTCTTAATTATTATTCTGTAAAAACTATTGGCTGATGTAGTGTTTAATATCACAGAAACTAAACACCTGATTTTGAATACTCAAGAAAATCATTCTAACAAGATGAAAGATAAAGATATATAGCCATACACTCAATTGAAAAAATGAAAGAAATCAAAGTAAAATGCAATAATTAAAGTTAATTGGACAGAATTTCGTCTACACTCCAAGAAAGGAAAAAAAGTTGAGAGAACATGATTACAAATTTTCTCAGTAGGGTGTGTTGGACATTTTGCACTTAAAATTTACCTCCCCAAATTTGAATCGTCCAAAAGTTTATTAGACGATTCCGACGGGGTGCAGGGCACCACGTTGCAATACCCATCTCCTTGCCCAAAATTTTCTCGGTGGGTAGAGACTAGAGAGCCACTGCTCCTGCGTGGAGCACTGTTTGTTAGGAGTATTTACATACCTTCTTTGAGATTGAAAACTGCTCGAATTCCTCTCGTGCATTGCTGACCCTGCCATACCAATTATACGAACAGTTGGTCCCCATATGATAGATACTACTATAAACGATCATGTAACAATGGTGGGCGGGAGACAATAGCAAATGGGGATGTTAAAGGAATGAAGAAAATCATAGCAAGTGGGTAAAGAGAATTAAGTAAGTTTGCTTATCCAAAAAAAAAAAAAGAGAATTAAGTAGTTTACAAGGCTTTGGAAGAGGTAGTCGGTAGGGCTTGAGAAGACATATGAGCTGCAAAACTATTTGAATTTCTTCTGTCTTGGCAATCGCGAGGCTGACGACAGGGAAGGCACGACTTTAGATGCCGGAAATGCTAATGCCTATAACACCCCTCAAGTAAATTGGCCTTGTTCGTTTAGCACATTTGGGTATTTTAGTTTTGGTAGTGAGCGGAGAGAGAAATAAGGTAATAATTGGAGAGATGGGTAATGAATAGAGAGAGATAGAGAGAGAAATGGAATTAATAATTAGAGAAATAGAGTAATGATTAAAAAAAGATGTAGGGTAATGATTGAAAAACAAAGTTAAAACAAAGTAAGTATGCTAAACGAACAAGGCGACTATCTCTAGGTTTCAATGCTTCCCATTTTCCATTTGATTACTGTCCATATCCTTTATCCTCTGGCAATTGGATTTGTTTGACTGACTCTGACTCAAAACCAGGCACTGACCAGGAAAAATCGACGCTTTATGATTTATGTCTATTCAAAAGGAATGATAGTAGAAGATGAATATGTTATATTGAGTTCTGCAAACACAACCAACGTTCCTTAGAAGGCACTAGGGACACCAAGATTGCCATGGGAGCGTATCAGCCTCGCCATACGTGGGCAAGCAAACCCTGTCCTCCACATGGGCAGGTATGTTTTCAGGAGATACGATCATATGCAATTACTATGCTTTGATATTGGACATAAATGGGCCAGCTCCATTTAATTTTGCATTCTAAATCTTTGGGTTTTACTGAGTCTCAAACTCTCAATCGCTTTTGTTTTTCAAGTATTCTTTCCTGATACCCATTTTGTAAAGTCCATGACGCAAAAGGCTTGTGCTTTTTAAGTCATTTTCTGATACTGTTTCGTATAGCTCACTCGTGACTAAACTGAGTTTATTAACATGGTATGGTCAGCAGTTATTAATTCTGTTTTCGTTTCTCATCCACGTTTCCATTTTGTTTTCTCCAATTAAATGGCCAACTTTTATCTAAAACTATAATTTGTTTTCATTGACCAACTACAATTCTGTCATTGAGTGCAGATATATGGGTATAGAATGTCACTGTGGGCAGAGCACATTGGTGGTCTTGAGGAATGTTTTAAGCAACCAGAGAGCGTCGAATGCGTGAGAAGGGTAAGGTCACTGGGTAAGCTGAACTGGAAGCAGTTTGCCGCTGGTGAAGTAACAGAAATGAAAGGTCACCTTCTAAAGTACCCAGTCGAAGTTGATCAGATGGGCAAGGTAAATCCTCTTCCCAGCTGCACAGAATTTCCAGATGTGGGCAGGAAAATCACCGGGAGTATTGGGCCTATTAAGATCAACGAAAATCTCACCATCTGATCAAATCAAGCTTCCAATGTGGTGAACGCTTCCAATGTAGTGAATTTGTGACTCTTATTCAATATTTATGTTCTGCAATTTGTATGAACAAGCAGATGGTAATGCAGTTAATTTTATATCGTCGTGTTTCTGTTTCTGTTTACAAGCTAACTACCTGCGTTACTGATCCAGATCCCCTACAACATGAACCCAAAAGCAGGGGAAAAAAGTGGGGGGTTCAGATTATCAAGACCTAGACAGCACACGTTGTGGGATCCCTTCCTGCTCCGCCGCGAGACCTGCAACAAGTCACTAGGGCAGATATTGCCCAGTGACCCTCCGACGATCAAGTTAGATGTAAGGAGAGAGGTTTAGGTCTAGGGTTTTGGGAAGAAGGGCGTACCTCTCTTGATCAGTATCCCTTTGTATTTATAGACCTAGGTTTACTTGGCTTTCAAGCCAACGCGTGGAGATCACGCTCGGGTAACCGCTTCGGATGACGTCATTCGTGACGGAGGGGAATAAAACGGTTACGGAGCACATGACCTACCCTTAATGATTGCTGTGCTGACGGATCCGATGTGGGGTCCATCCGTCGTAACTACCTTACTCTCCTCCAGTGGATAACGCTGGAACTGAAGCATCTTCCCCGAGATAGCACCGAACCTCGGATTGGGGACTGCGACACTCTTCGGTCGTCCGTCCGCGGTAGAGAATACATTGGCTCATGCATAACACTCGGTCACCGACGTGATAACCGAAGCCACTACAAAAAGTAATAGATGTGGAAGCAGTGCTTAAGGCCCCAACTATAAATGAGCCTTACATCAGATTAGAGGCTGAGGCAAAACCCATCTATGAACAATGCTTAGGTAAATATACCTAAGCACTATTCACCATTTGGACATTATTTTATTAATTATTCTTTCTCTCTCCACCTCTCTCTCTCCCCAGAAAAGAAAAAGAAAATAAAAGTAATAATATTTTAATAGAGAATATGTTAAATAGATAATATTGGTGTAGTGTTGAGAGACATGTGAGTAGATAAAATGAAAAAAGTACACTGTTTACTAGCAATTTTACCAAACTACTGATAAACTTGCTCTAAGCATCTAGTGTGACTATTGGGTACAAGTATAACGGTAACATCACATGTCAGTGGCACTGAGCAATGAGAAATCTTACACTACCATACCGACTATTACATGGTTGAGTAGTGGGAGATAAGAGTTACACACCAAAACCCATTTCGCAATTTCTATTTGCTGGCGACAAAACATAAGAGTGTCCCATTAGTAGTTAATAAACTCAGGTGTCTGAGTAAGTTTATCAATATCCCAACTTATCAAAGCCTTGTATGTACTTCCGATTCCAACTTATGAATATGTACTTCCAATTCGAACAATCTAGGGACCCTGTCAAGCGCATTCAGACCGTCCATCCTAACAATTAATGGTTCGGATTGAAAACAAACTCTTCAAGAAAGAGTTACCTGAAGAGTTTGTTTTTCAATTTAAACAGCTGAAAACACTTTTGGGCGGTTTGAATGTACTCGGTGGGCGGGATGCTGCCGGTCCCAATTCGAACACATAAAATGTTGTCGCAGTTGCTATCTAGATTTGTTCAGAGTGTATCCCATCAATCAATAGTTCAATCAGCAATGGTGGTCCATCCACTAGAGAAAAAGGTGCCTTATCCTGTGGGGAGCCCAATCATGGGGACTCTTGGGGGCTGCTGCTTCGGTTTTGGAGCCCATTCCGATCTCGCTTCGATAATCAGAATCGTTCACTTTGTAGAGCTCATCGAGTAGAACAACTATGCAAAAAATTAGATTAATTGGATATCATTAAGTGCCTAATCGGAACCCTTTTAATCTTGAAAAGAATGGATCCGAAACATTGGATCAAATCCACTGTAACCATGGACCGAGAGTTATATGGGCTCCGATCAGGCACTTAATGATGTCCAATTAAGCTGATTTTTTGCATAGTTGTTCTACTCGATGAGCTCTATGAAGTGAACGATTCCGATTATCGGAGCGAGGCTGGGGTGAGCCCCAAAACCAGGGCAGCAGCAAGCTGCTGTCCCAAGGGGGACAGCAGACCCCCAGCGTCCCAATCATGGTGGCTCTCAAAATTCAACTCTGAAAAAGAAAGCTGATGGCCACTCCTAGGAATGTACTCTTAAAGAGAGAGAGATATCTATCTACCTTTCCTTTGCCTCAAAACCAGATTCAAACATCTGCAACTAGGATAGAGCCATGGCTCTATATGGTGCAAGACTAGTTTTGCCCATCGATCTAAAGAAGAAGCCATGGGAGCAGAAACTACCCCTTCACAACCGGTGGCACCCGGATATACCTCCGGTCGCTGAGGTTAGAACCGGAGAGCTTTTCAGGGTGGAGATGATGGACTTCAGTGGCGGTAGGATAACGCAGGAATACTCTGCCGAAGACATCAAACATGCTGACCCCTCTATTGTAAGTGCCTTTGTCAATTTCCTTATGGTTCTGTATCTTTTTAAGTTGTATATATATTGAAATAAGTTTGAAAACAACAAAAGATACACTAATTAAGTGTGTAAGTGTTAATTTACACACTACGAGTGTGGATCCTCCATGAATCATCTCTCCTGTACTCTGTATTTTGGCCCTAAGGCCAAATCCACTGACAACTTATGGGGAGGGAGAGAGGAGGAAAGAGGATTCAAAGTTGAAAGCAGAAATTGTGAAAAAGATAAAGAGGCACTAATTCACGCCATAGTAACTTTGATGAACGAGATGTCCATTAGTACAGGAGCTCTGTATCGGTGTTGCTATTTAGCAATAATTTCTAGAAAGGAATTCACC
>BPLS01000444.1:381820-423989 GCA_019656275.1 Rhododendron kiyosumense
CTCTCTCTCTCTCTCTCTCTCTCTCTCTCTCTCTCTCTCTGCAAAGTGGGTTGAAAAGAGCAGAATAGAGAGAGTGTGAGGGTGAGGGCACAAAAGTCAGCATGCAATAGATCCGAGCCTTCCAGCTTCGGTAAAATATTTCAGGGTTGGGTTCAAGCCAAACCTAAAAAATAGAGGCGGCCTCTAATTTTCCATATTAAAAAAGATGTGATCCATAATTTTTCAGCAATTTGTCCAATAGTAAAAGGTAGTTGGGGACCGTTTAGAAAAACAGTCACACTATTTGTCACCTAACGATCCAAGTCAACCTCTATCTTCCACCAAAAGATGCCAAGTTGGTTACTACAAAAGCTGACAGAAAACAAAGCAATAACTTCTGCTACTCTTACTAGGGATCCGGACATGGCTCCTCCAACTCCAAGACTAGTAGTCCCCATAGACCTGAAAAAGCCACCACGGGAACAGAAGTTCCCTCTTCACAACCGGTGGCACCCTGATATACCGCCGGTTGCAGAGGTTAAGACCGGAGAGGTCATCAGAGTGGAGATGTTAGACTGGACTGGAGGCATTATAAAGGACGATGATTCTGCAAATGATGTGAAATTCATAGACCTCTCAATTGTAAGTATGCGAAGAAAAACTTTGTGTATTACTGTTATTATAAAAGACTCAAGCAATTGAAGTTTCAGGTATTAGTTTGTGGGTTCGAGTCCGACATCCACTATTTTGTGTATTTAATGCCAAAGATTTTGTTTTCTAATTGGGTTAACTTTAGATGCCGAGCGGCATTCTTGCCAAGTGGTCGATTCGATCGATCATCTTGGCACGGACGGCTCAGATTGAATCTGAGCGCATACAAATCCGAGCCGTCGATTGCTCGGTAAAGATCCGAGCCATCGATTGCCGAGATGAACGGCCGCTTGGCACCTGTTTAGCAGGGGTGCTTGGCAACATCCCCCAATTCAGGGCCCATTAAATGGGTACTAACTGGGCGTAGTTTCTTTTTCGTACAACTTATTTTCCAATGACCAGATAGATAACTCTGCCTCATAGCAGGGCAACTGACAACTTACTCCAGAAACGATGTAGCATTAAGTGGGAATATGTAGCAGGAGAATGTATTCTGCAATGTCTCATGTCTAGTGGAGTAATTAACATGATAGTATAGTATCTGTTTGAAGAATGATTTTCACTCTTATTTATAAATCCACTCCAAATCCTTCAGCGTTTAGAATTGCACCAAATGCAACTCTCCTAGCGCGACAAGTTTTGGAGTCCATTTACAAGAAAGAGCGTGTGAAAATCCTGCATAAAAACCAAGATGATCAAATGAGTGTAACTGGTACAGGTACATTACCTTAGCGGGCCAATTAGAGTTACAGATGCAGATGGCGCCCCGGCAAAACCAGGAGATCTTCTTGTAGTTGAAATCTGCAACTTGGGTCCTCTACCTGGGGATGAGTGGGGTTTTACAGCGACATTCGACAGAGAAAATGGGGGCGGTTTTCTGACTGACCATTTCCCATGTGCAACAAAAGCCATCTGGTATTTTGAAGGAATATACGCCTATTCTCCTCACATACCAGGTCAAACAAAAAAAGTCACACAAGACAAAATTTTGAATTTTGCATATCTTTCCTATGCTACTAAACTACGATGCACTTTTTGTTGCACGACAGGTGTACGATTTCCTGGCTTAACTCACCCCGGAGTAATTGGAACTGCACCTTCCGTGGAACTACTAAATATATGGAATGAAAGGGAGAGGGAACTAGAAGAAACTGGTCTTCAAACTCTGAAATTATGTGAAGTCTTGCATTCTAGGCCTCTGGCAAACCTACCATCACCCAAAGGTTGCCTTCTTGGCAAGGTATGAATTAGTTCTGGTAGTAAGTGGTATTCTCAACAAAAATTTTGTGAATGGGTTATCCTTATTGATCATGATTGGGTGCAGATTAAAGAGGGTACTTCAGAATGGGAAAAAATCGCTCACGAGGCTGCAAGGACGATTCCAGGAAGAGAAAATGGAGGAAATTGCGACATCAAAAACCTCAGCCGAGGATCAAAAATATACCTCCCGGTATTCGTAGAGGGAGCCAATTTTAGCACGGGAGACATGCACTTTTCTCAAGGCGATGGTGAAGTCTCGTTCTGCGGAGCGATTGAGATGAGTGGCTTTCTGGAACTCAAGTACACTTCATATCTGTCAGCTACCTAGAATTCTACACTATTTTATAGACCTCTGACTCACACCACAATAAATATAACTTGGAAGAAGTTTAGTAACTATTATTAGCATAATTGGATAACGAACTTAACTGTAAGTCATAAATCTCCAACAAAGAGGTGCCAAAATCGGCCAGATAAACAAAGCAGATTGGATTTGCCATCAAGTTTCAGACAGGAAACTTTGAGTTCTACTGCTCCTTAAACCCTCTACAACAGAGACAAGAGTATGAACAAGTAGTTGCAACGATGCTAAGAATTAAGACAAGCTTATCTGTTGAATAATCAATTCAACGACTGTCGAATTTCAGGCTCAATGAATGGAAACTGCATCTAAAAGCTGCAATTTACAACCAACCACCTAAGTTCATTGGTTCGTTAAACACCTGTGAGTAACATGGCTTTCTTAGATAGAAGCTTTAAACCGAAAAAACCAATCCAACAACAGGATATGCGGCCACCTGATGATGTTATTAGCTAGAATGTGATGTATGATTCATTTTGGTCACAAAGTTTAGGACACTGGAGTCTGGACCACAGTTTAAGTTTAAAAAGAGTCCATTTCATCCATACTAATGCCATAAAATTGAAGACATGAGAAATCTTTTCACAATGTGCTGAACTATTCTTGAAGAATTATGTATCAATGATTACGCACGTGACTTAACTTATACGTAATGTTCATTACTTAACCTTGGTGATTCTGCTTGTTCGCAGATGTGAAATCATCAGAGGTGGAATGAAAGAGTACCTCACACCAATGGGACCGACTCCCCTACACGTAAACCCAATATTCGAGATAGGTCCAGTTGAGCCCAGATTCTCAGAGTGGTTAGTATTTGAGGGAATAAGTGTTGACGAAAGTGGAAGGCAGCACTACCTCGACGCAAGTGTTGCTTATAAACGTGCAGTGCTCAATGCGATCGACTACCTGTCAAAATTTGGGTATTCTAAAGAACAGGTCAAACATCTCTTTCCCGAAACAGCATCTATATTTTCTTTAAGAACACTTCAAACAATCTTACACGTAGGAAGCATACAAAAACCTTGAGTATGCTATTTCTGATTTCAGTATGTTACTGACTAACGAGGTATATGTAATGTTGGTTATCAGGTATATCTTCTGCTATCATGCTGCCCATGCGAAGGAAGGATTTCTGGAATAGTAGATTCCCCCAATGCTTGTGCTACCCTTGCAATCCCAACAGCCATCTTTGATCAGGTAATAACATTCTGCCAACTTTTTGGAACACTTCTAAGTTGAATATATTTGAACCAATTAGGGAAAAACCAAAACTACTGCCTTACGCCACAGTCCACACCCACTGCCCAAAGTTCCACGACCTACTCAGATTGGAAATATACGAACATCAAATGCCTAAAATAAAGCAGTTATTCATGTTTTTCTGCAGTGCCTTCTGCTTCACTTTTGGTAAAGTTAAAAACTCATGAACCATTACATCTATAAAAAATAAAAAAATAAAAAAAAGCGCCTCTACTTGAATAAATACTGCATCCGGAACTTTTCATTAAAGAGGAGGTGTTTGCAGCGGCGGAACTAGGATTTTTCTACTAGGGGTGCAGAATCTTGAAAGTTCAAGCATAACAAATATATTAGAATGCAAGGCCGCAAAGGAATTGTAAACCATTACTATTTAAGCATTGCCATAAAAATTTCATATGCAAAATGTGAAAGTAAATTTGTTTTAATGGATGAAAGTTCGTTAAGTCTTTAACCAACAAGCAAGCTAGGGTTCCATAGAAAGTGGGCGCTTTCACTGAGTTGCCTATCTGCTTCATCTGAGAGTCCATTAGAAAGAATCAAACTTCAATCAATCGAACGCGAGTAGTTACCTTTTTGCAAGGATTACCACCTGCTGTCCATCCATAAGTGGGCTTCCCGAGTCAAACTTCAATGCTAGTATTTGAATAGATATGGAGCAGAAAAGTCTGTGTATAGATAAGAAAAGTCTATCTATAGATTATCTATGAATACATTTCAGGGTATTTTATTTACTTTTAATTGGTGGGGTGCTGAAGCCTATCTCTTGATTTGGTACAAATTCAAGGCCTAACTTACAAAAGTCTAATGGTTAAACGTACAAAGATTGATAAGCAGCCCCATCCCATATGAATTTTACTATAGTAATAGCTTTTGGGTCTTACATAGGGGTGCCATTATACCGTATTTATCCTACTATGATATGAAATACTGGAGTGTCACTAGAAAACTGGGGGCGCCCCAAGCCTTTCCGTAAAATGCCTGTCGAAATTGATAGGAATGTAAGATACATCATTGTAGAAAAAAGGAGACATTAGGATACGGCAAATGAACATTGAACGCCTCCCCAACTTGTTAGCCACTGTGACAAGCATTAGTAGCAGGTAGCAGAGTTTCTTTGATCTAAAAATGTTCAATAACTACATTTCTTGATGCGAACACCCATTATCCATATATCAGTTATTTTGAATCATGCATTTGGGATCTTTCTCACATGCGTCGTTATCTTGCAGGATATTCGTCCAAAAGCCAGCAAAGTGCCAGTTGGGCCACGGCTCGTGAGGAATCCAGATGTACTGAAATGCACGTACGATGGCAATCTGCCAACCACGAAGAACCCTTGCTCCGCTACATAATCGCTACCAACAACTGCAAGCAATACAAAGATTATCATGCAAAATAATCCCCCCTTGATGCATGTAGAGATAATGCAAATACAGGGTACTTTTCTAGTGGCTGGAAATAATCGAATAAGTGATACTTTGAAACTATGAGGAACAATGTACTCTAAGCTCTCCTGTACACTATGTTTGGACTATCAGTTCACAACTTCAAGTAAGTTACTGAAATCATGGCAAGTTGCTGATTGAAGCTGGCCCCTACGTGGTCCTGCCTCGACCTTTAAGAAAAACTTCTACTACAAAATTGAATTGCGGCAGAAAGTTTTGTAGCTCGATCAACATTAAGCCCGATGGAAATGCTACACGACTCAAAAAGAAAATACAATGGTGGCTTTGAAAAAAAGATCTGTAAGGCCAAACCAGTTTCAAAGATTCGGTTGTACTCAAAACTGGATGATCAATTTCTATTGCCGTATTCCAGCTTGTAGTTACTCACAATGATCCATTACGTAGCACGCCACATACTAAGAAAACGTTCATCCTACAATTCTGAATCCACAGAGTCGGCACAAAAACAGAAGAAAAAATATACAACTAAATGAATTGTCAAATCAGCTCACGATTCGGGAGGGACTAAGTCCAATTTGCCTGATCGAACTATTTAGAAACTCACCTCCAATGGCAAGTTCACTTTTAGATCGCCCCACAACATCCTCACAGCTTCCAATCCATCCTCCCTGAATTGGAAACGAATTCGGCATCTTCCTTGCACCCCTCGAATTCAATTCTTTGTTTGGTTAATTGTTCAAGAACGGTTAGCAACACGGAATGCCTTGCACTACCCTACGATCTATTGCTAATGGCGTACCAATTTAAAGGAAGATGCATGCCATTGCCTTCGCAATTGTCCATGGGCAAGGGCAATCTGGAATACCTTAGACTACCCTACCTCATCCCAAAACCCGAAACTCGCTTGGAGTGGGTTCTTAGAATTTCAAACCTTCCAGGCAAGCGATCATCCATAGCTCCATGGAGCAATATTATCTTCCCCACCGCCATTTGGCATATTTGCAGCAATAGAAATCAGCGTTTAGTCGATTCAAGCTCTAACACGAATGCCCAACCACCAACTCAAGTCACAAGAACAATTTTGGCAAAATCTATAGAGTGGTCCTTTAATGTGCAACCATTTCCCATCCAAGGGAGAGAATCCATCGCTGTCGGATGTGTACCACCACATCCAAAGTTTGCTAAGTTGAACACCGATGGAGCTTGTGATTCATGAATGGGGGAAGCCTCTACGGAAGGCTTAATCTGTGATCCAAACGGGAGATCGTTAAGGGGTTTTCACCAGGACATGCATCCAAACTGAAGCATCATGGGATTCATTTCCTAAATTTGGTTTTCGCGCGAGCTGAAATTTGCAATGGAAGAGAATATTGGAAGTTTAAGTGGATGCTTTGGACATCACACAATTACTAACAAAATATGACATTGCACATCATCCTTTGGGTAACATTTTGACTGTCCGCAGTTTATCATAGAGCAGTTTGAAGTGGTGACGTTAAAATTTTTTTAGATCCTTTGTTTGATGCTTATTGCGAGGAAAATTGGTGTGCAGATACTTTAGCGAATAATGTTCCGATTTCGTTGGGGGATTTGCATACTTGCACGTTGTTCCACCTTTGTATTGCTAGTTCATTTGGTGCAGAGTTGATAGAGGCTGCAATTGTGAACTCTTTATTTACATTATTGCACCCTTTATTTACTCCTATTAAAATAAAATACAGTCTTTCTATTAACAGCCTAGTGTCAACAAGTAAAGAAAAGACAAGAAAAATTACACTTCTATACATTTTTTACACTTCTCAGTACACTTTCATTGATTTTTATGTATTTTTCACTCATTTTAATATACTTTTTAAATATTAATGGCAGCCCATTGGGTTGTCTTTATAGCATTTTCCAATAAAAGATAAGAAAGACTATCCCTATGGCTATGTTTTATTGCCCCCTCCACCGCTCTCAATTTTACCATTTAAAAGTGTTTTGAACGACTCGAATTTTAAAAAGACTTTATCAGAGATAGACGGTGAAATTGAGCGCCGCGATGGAGGGAGCGGTGAAATAGAACTGTGGACATAGCACCGCTAATAAAATATTGAAGTTGACAAAGAGCTATTCTAGACTCCAGTAGCCTACTACTCCGTTCGTTCCAATTGAGAGTCTCACTCTCTCTCTTGCCATTTTTCAAATCAAAAAATCAACTACTTCCGCATATAATTTTTTGAATTTTTTTGCACCGTATTAAAAATCTTGATTAGTACTTTAATTTGGTGCGAAAAAAATTCAAAAAATTATACGCGTAAGTAGTTAATTTTTTTATTTCAAAAATAACATAACTTTTTGTGGTGGCCTCTCAATATTGAGGGATTTTTCAGTGCCAAGCAGGTATATTTCATGTGGTATCCGCTCGGCGCATCTCTACCATTCGATACACTTTTGGTCAGCTCAAATTGAAATCATCTCTCTTCTCTCACTCCAAAACTTTATCTCTTCTTTTTCTCTCTCCAAATTTGAATTGTTCAAACACGCAATGAACGGCTCGAATGCACGAATGAACATCACATGATACCCGTTCGACACCTTTTTTTTTTTTTTTTCTCAATATGGATCGGAGGGAATCGTAGATATGGAATTTGACTTTGTTTGGCAGTTGCTGTCGATGTCTGCTTTCTTTGTGGCAGAGTTATGGAAAATTTGATGGACCACAGGCCAGGGGTCCAGTCAATCAGGTTATGGGCTCAATATATATACGGATAAGGATTCTTCCGATCGAAGATGTGTTATATCCAGTGTACGGCAGTGAACGCCAGGCTAAGGCCTATTACTGCCCATAGAATAACATGGAAAGTACTTTTCATTCACCACTTTATGTGGTCGGGTCATACGTAGGGGTACTAGTGTTGTCGATCTCATATCTTATCAGCAATAAAACGATACATATATCTAGGTGTACTATACAATTCAAAATACTAGTTGATACTCCCTCCGTCCCAATTTACTTGTCACAGTTCTATTCCAACCGGAAAAAAGAATTAGTTATATCTTGAAATTGGTAATGAATTTTATATCCAATATGGATCTTGTTTGATAGATCTCGATTTGTTCTATAATACAGTGTTTTCAAAATCGCCTAAAATATTATAAATTACAAGATATAATCAATTGAAAAGTGGCACGAACTCCAAAAAGTGACAAGTAAATTGGGACGGAGGTAGTACTAGCCTTGTACCGAAATTCCAGCCGGTACAAAAAAAAAATTTACGTATGTTTTTCTCTTGCTAAAAGAAGGCTTGAATCTTAAGATAATTTTTAAGAAAATTGGGAGTCGGTATGCAATATGTGAATCTTCTAAAATTGGTTATTATATTAATGTTAAGACATATCAAAGTATTAGAACTTGTTTTATTTTTCAATCTGAAACGGCACCGAGATACATACCAGTAACGATACGTACCGTCTTAATAGAGAAAACGGAACACTTGTCATTACGGGATTGACAACTTTGATAAGTACTACTCTCTCTTTTTTTAAAAGCAAGAACTTCAATATATAGAAAATAAAATTATAACACAAAAAAAGAAAGAAAGAAAGATCAAAAGATTTGAACATAATACAAACAAAAAACAAAAGCCACCAAAAAAAGCTTCGGTATTAGAAACCATCATTCCTGTATCAACCATAAATAAGGCACTAACGATATAAAGTCTACAAAAATTAACTTCTTGAATTTTTTCTATTGCTTATATTATATAATATTCGGAAAATAAATAGTCTTCTATACTTGTGAATTGTGATATTTGGATACTAAAATAACATGTGCTAACATACAGTATGAGAGGTAAAGCAATCTAATCTACATGTGTTGAGGGTATTTTGATCTTTTCCTTATTAAAGTTAAAACCTTTTGTCCTATTTTAACGGCAAGGAGATCGATGTGTATATTAATTTGTACAACTAGGAGATGTGACAACAATTTCTAGAGCCAGAGGGCAGGTCAATGTATTGTTCATCAGCGGAAGTCAGTGTAATTTTACCCTTTTTAAGCCCAAAAGCTATTTGATAAAAATGTTAAGAGCTAAACTAAAATAGATAGCTTGGTATTAAAATGAGTTTGTCCTATTTGAAAAATGTTGAGAGCTAAATTTGTCCTATTTTAAAATGAGTTTCTCGTACAGGGCAAGCAATATGGGTCGAGAGGAGTAGTTATTTTATTCTTATTGAACTTTTTTTGGGCTTTAATCTTTAACTAGTCGGATTCATCTCAACAGAAAAAATTTAAAATAAATAAAAAAGCAATATGATCAAACTTCCAAAAAAAAAAAAATTTCCAAAGTAATGTGTAAAAACTATGCAACGCTAACAACAAAAATTAAAAAAAAAAAAGCTTGAAAAATTAATTTAGTCCAAACTTTGTCTAATGGGGAAATCCACCTTGCTTGATTAATTTACCAGATCCAGACATGAAAACACCACTTAATGAAACGGTTGGCAACCCCGTTCCGCTTTTTTCAAAAGCCTTCTTTTTCAAAAAGAATGTAATTTCAAACTCAAATGTTACGAAAATAAAAAATAATTTTTTAATTTCTTTTGCACCGTTTAAAAGATCTCAATGAGATCTATCAAACAAGATCCATATTGGTAGGAAAATTATTTGCGTAAGCACATAATTTTTTACCTTGAAATTTACCTTCTTTTTCAAAAATCCACTTTTTTTAAAAGTGAAACGGCATCAATCAAAATTTGTTAAAAACAAATTAAAAATCATCAGCTGCAACAATTTACTAAATGCAACTAAACAGTTTTTTTTTTTTTTTTTTTTAAAAAAAACCAAGAAAATCGTAATCTATACTATCCTAGGCATGAAAAAAGGGGAGCAGGATGGGATTTGAATCTTCACCGATTGATTAAGAGCGCGTTACCTGCTCCATCAAGAGAGCTAAGAAGCACCTTCAACTATACCGTAAATTTTATTTTGTCAACATGGTAAAGAAATTTTTATTGATAAAAAAGAGCATAGCAGTACATCAAAAAGACGATTATTGTTCCACAGAGGACCAATACCCAATAAGGAGGTCTAATTTTCCAAGTACGAATATTAGAATTTTGCAAACCCGAAGTTGCCAAAATATATGCAACTACATTTGCCGATCTGTGAATAAAAAGAAAATCATATGTCCTAACTGATCAACTTCGCAGCAAATAGTTCCTTTGGAGACATCCGATAAAATTGGAACAATACAGAGAAAATAGCATGGCCCCTGCGCAAGAATGACACGCACAAATCGAGAAATGATTCAAATTTTTTTTACCAATTTTTTTTATTTACCAAAAAGAACTTCCCAGCGAATATCTTTCATCTATAAAAGTTCCTACTATTTATTTATAGTTGTTAACTAAGGATTGAGAAATCCTGTAATGCAAGACATCTTGTTCAGTACACACGAACTATCGATTTTGACAATGAATTATTGATATATGATTTTTAATTATGATCGATAAAAATCATTTATTACTGATCATAACTGATTTTTAGTGTCCGTTGATTCCGTTGATTGATGAGATTGACAACTATGTGCTGCTCTAGACGTGCACTACAGAACCCTAGAATCTGGTTAACTAGACATGGGCACGTGAAAGTTGAAACAAAGAAATGCAAGTCAAAGTCAAAGTTGGTCGAACAAAAAGGACACAAATTGAGACGTCAAATGGATGGTCGTGATTTTGGGATCATCGATCTATACCTGGATGATTCCAGTCGAATGCTGGCCTATATCTCACCCTATGAGTTACCCCATCGGGCTCAAGAGTTAGTCAAGTTGATTAGAACCCATTCCAGAACACCTTTTTAAAAAATAGTAAGTACTTATTTCACAATTTTAAACTAAAAAATAATATAAATGAAAAATAAATTTTTATTTTTTTTTGCACCGTATTAAAGATCTCAATGAGAGTTCAAACAAGATCCATATTGCATATTTTTAGATTTCAATAAATCCATCATTTTTTAGCTTGAAATTGTCTTCTTAAAAAATAAATACTTATTTTACGTTCCAGAACGAGGCCTTTTAGCAAGTGAATACTCCACAAACATATTCGATTGGATTTGATTCTTGAGGTAAAGTATGAAGAGAATAATTTTTTTTGTAAATTTCATAGTCCCGATGTGTATGATCTCTGTTAATTTAATCGAATTGAAAAAAAAATTAATCGAAATGCACGTAAACTGTGCTCAGACACTCCCAATCGTCGAAAAAAGTATCTCACCCCATGATACACTCCTTACGAATGGTCATTTTCAGGATGCACAAGACGAGAGAGAGTGTGTCTAGACTAGCTATGGGCAAGTCTGAAAGAGAAGACACGTTGCATAGATAATTGATCTTTGGGATATGGCCGATAATTGAAGGCAAGGTGCCAAAACCCGATCGGACACAAAAGCCCAGAATAACCAAACAAAACAACAACAAAAAAATATATATCAACTGAGATGACAGCACCTCAACCATTCCAAATTAAGGGTCATCATTTAGCCCGAGAGCTTGTGACCCGTTTAAAACTCGTCCGGCCCGCCAGGCTTTTACCCGGCCTGAGCCCGTAAAATAGGCGGGCTAGCCCGTCCTGTAGTTTGTAATGGGCGGGCTCGGGCCTATGAATTTTTACTCGGCCCAGCCCGCGAACCCGTTCGGTAGCCCACCTGTGGTACCCGTCCAAAAGCCCGCCAACGAGCCCGCCTATTAGCCCAAAATCCCACAAAACCCTTTCTTTTTTCCCTTGGTTTAGTTTTGCCCAAGGAAATTTAAACCCGCCCATTGGCCTGCCGGCCCGCCAAAAAGAAAAAGCCCGGTCAGCCGGGCCCGTGGGCGGGCTTGGGCAGCAACTTGGCAGGCTGGGCCAGCCCAGCCCGATGATGACCCTTATTCCAAATACGTTCCCCCACTCAATCCTCTAGTACATAACCACATCAACCCTAAATATCCCTCTCTCTCTCTCTCTCCCTCCCCCATAACCACATCAACCCTAAATATCTCTCTCTCTCTCTCAGATAGAGTCAGGTCCTGTCCAGTTTATAATATGATTCAGTCTCTCGTCCAAACTCGGGCTGTTGTGGCCCGATAATGATCAGAATCGTTCATGTTATAGAGCTCGCCGACTTTATCATCCGCGCCAAAAAAAATTAACTTGATCAAACATTAATAGGTACATGAACAAAACAGATTTGTACGAGAAACATGCGATGACAAAAATTAAGTTAAAACTAATAATTGCCCCTTTTTCTTGTAGAAATATATTTTCGGTGTACCTATTGATGTTTGATTGAGCTAATTTTTTTCGTAGATGGCATACTAGACAAGTTCTACAAAATTAACGATTTCAATTATTGTTGTGGACCCGAAAGGAGCTTACAACCGCCCAAGATTGGACCGGATTACATTAAAAAACTGGACTAGACCTGACTCCTCCCTGAAAATCTTACAGGAGCATTTATCTCTCCTCAGCCAACCTCTTTTGTTCCCCCCTCTCTCCCCTTCCCTTTCCCTAATGATCTTACAGGAGCATTTAGGCTGTGTTCTCTTGAATTTAACTTAAGGTACTTATCCCTCCTCAACCAATACTCATAGCTGTACCCCATTCTAGGGCAAGAACAAGAGGAGTAATTATTCATTGATCTCAAGGCATGATCATGTAACTTCACATTGATCGCATATAATTGCTTGATATAATTTCCCAAGACATTTATCTTAATAGAATCGTACTATCAAACATGATCCAATCAATATAATTTTGGTCAAGATTGAAATCCTCGATGAATTCTAGATGGTAAACGATTCCGATCATTAAAATAGATCTAAGAAGTACCCAAAATGGGCCAAAACTAGATAGTGCAGTACATCAAGGGCCTAAAGAGGATCCAACTCGAATGTATAAACTGATTTTAATGATCGGAACATCGATGGTCAAGCTATTGAGTTTGTCAACACAATTTTCAATAAAAAAATTTCTATGGTAATCATATCCTTCAATTTATCTCTTTCCACGCATAACTCCCAAAAATCTCACTCCAAACTTTTACAAAATAATCCCATGCATAATATTCGTTGATCCAGGATGCACATCCATCAATCAACAAGTCTAGGTACACTTCTACCGACCACTTTTCTTTCACATATGTGTGGAGCCCATTTCATAATTAAATGTATGGGGCCGACACCTATGTGAGAGAGGAGTGATCTGTAAAGTGTACGTAGCATTGCTCTCAAAGATGTGGCCACAAATATACATATTTTTTTTTATCTGAAACTATACTTCAAAGGCTTTCATTAAAATAGAAAACAGTCCAAAGGCTGAACAAGAATTGAGTCCGGAGCCCTAGGTTGGGTAGAAATCTCAACAAATGGGTTATCCATGGGGACCGGATAGAAAAATCTGGAATACAAAAAATCAAACCCTTAACGAGTGTAAGAAAGGTCAAAATTACTTTAGTTGACCAGGTTAAAGCTTTGATCACTTCATCAGAAGAAGACATGTGGCACCTGCAAATGAGTAACACGTGGCAGACAGGCTGGGGGAGACACAGACGACTTTCAACAACAGGAAGGCTTACGCCAAACAGACTCACAACTAGGTTGCTTCCCGTAGAAAGGGCCATGACAAGCCCGCGGACAAACAGGATCGCGACATGGCCGCCAACAAACAGGGCCACTGTAGGGTCACAACAGGGCCGCAAACAGAAAGGGCCGCGGCAGGCCTCGTAGACAGGCAAGATCCGCAATAGGATGGATCCTAAATACCAGTGTAGGTAGATAGAGACGGAGAGACATACAGAGATAGAGACACACACAGAGAGAAAGAGGGGACAAACAGACTTCTAGAGAGAGAAAGAGAGAGAGCCATCTCCTCTAGAGAAAGCAAACAGATTTCTAGAGAGAGAGAGTCATCTCCTCAAGAAAGAGAAAACGGAATTTCAAAGAGAGGGAGAAGATCGACCATCTCCCCAAGAAGATGGAACTACGTTTGACCTGATTCCCGGTACACCGGGATACGTAGACAGCCCAAATGACTCGGGCTCGATCGCGTTTTATGCCTCCTCCTTGACCCCTTTAAATCACTCCTCCATTCATTCATTCTAAACGCTAACCATTCTTTATCTCTCCAGCACATTTTATTTTCATGAATATTTTGAGCTCTATTTTGAACCCTGAGGAGAAAGGTCATGATTTTGATCGCTCTTACAACGGGCAACAAATGATTCGCGCAGAGACCAACAAACAAAACCAAACCAGCACACAACCTGTTAATACAATTAAAATTGAAAAAAAATAATTAAAAGCACGAGGGGCACCGGAACACCACCGGACACACGTGAATACCAAACTATCCAAACAGCGCCAAAAGCAGCCCCTTGCCATGAAATTTACCCTTTAATTAATTAGCTAGGATTCGGATTTCATGTCATCTCTCTTTCTTTCTTTTTTTTCCAAATTGGTTGGAGAGATTATTTCATCATATATGAAGTACAAAATACTAATCACAAGACACTATATTCATTGTGTGATAGTTTACGAGATAATCAAAGCCAAAAATTGAACTAACACGATAAATAAACTCATCAAAGGGACTACAATCATTAGAAATCTAACTCAACTATAAGTATTATAAATGGGAGAAATAACTTCAACAAATACAAAAGAACGAATATCTACACGCAAGTGAAAAGACTAAAACTCCGAACCTCCTAGTGAGATGTAAGAGTTATGTTCAACTGAAGCTAACCTCGGTTTTGTCATCTCTCTTGTTACACCCACGTTGGAAGTATCCAAGAAGGGACATTGCAATATTATTGCATACTCGTACTGGCCCCATAATTTTGCTTGTGCTTCTTGTCCTTTCTAATTCATTGCAATATGATTGGAAAAAGGAAGAACCTACGGATCATAATAAAAGCGGATAGAAAAATGATAATTATAATAATAATAAAGATTTCAAACAAGGGAACAAGATCCCTTAACTTTTGTTTTTTTCTAATAATAATTGGATGTCCAGATTAGATTGTGCGTAATTCGATTAATTTCAGAACTCTGAAGTTAACAATCGAACAAATTTTTTAACAGCCTTAAGATTTGGAATGTTTTGTCTTCTTGAATTCGAACACACGTCCTCATGAATGGCAAACACTTATTTTCTTTTTATGCCAACTTTTTTTTATCAGCAAAGAAAGGATTTTCATATCATTAAAAATGATACTCCATTATATTACGTGTCATTTTAGATTACTTATATATTTCAATTTATAGAGTTTTATGTGATTTTGAAAACTTTATTTAATAGAATTGATTAAATATATCTAACAAAATTCATATTATATATTTTTTAATATTCATATTAAAATATATAAATAATTAAAAATAACACGCTATCCCACAAATGTCCAACTTTTTGGAACGATGGAAATACAAAAGAGAAAACCTAGAGTGATACACACAGTGCTTCACAATATCCCTTTCCTTGATAGTAGTATATTTATCATCCCAAGGAAATTGTCTTAACCTATAGCGATTACTGTGTTAGCCAACTACTTTGCGGACGCAGGGGGGCTGCTGGCTGCCCCGATTTTGGGACCCACCCTGGTCTCGCTCCGATGATCGGAATCGTTCACTTTGTAGAGCTCATCGAGTAGAACAGCTATGCAAAAAATCTACTTAATTGGATATCATTAAGTACCTGATCGGAACCCATATAACTCTCAGTCCATGGGTTATAGTGGATTTGATCTAGTGTTTCAGATCCATTGTTTTCAAGATAAAAAGGTTCTGATCAGGCACTTAATGATATCCAATTAAGTTGATTTTTTTCACAGTTGTTCTACTCGATGAGCTCTACAAAATAAACGATTCTGATTATCGAAGCGAGACCGAGATGAGCCCAAAAACAGGGCACAACAACATGTTGACAGCAGCCCCCCTCCGTCCCTACTTTGCTACCCTTGTACACTTTGATAGAGACGGTTTAAGAGCAGTAGTGGAGTCAGGATTTTAATCCAAGGGGGCCGAATTAATAGACATATTTTTTATCAAAACGTATATTTATTATATTATAAAATTTTTGTTTTACAATACATTACATTTGTATATTGAAAGGATTCTAGCCTAATGCAGTTAAAATATACTAATCATTTTATTTTTTTCATTAGACAACTTCAACAGTCACGTGATTATTATTTTTATTTTGGTCAAAGTTGTGATTATTTTTATTTATGAAAAAAATTAAGAAATGAGAATGTAAAATAATCGATTTTTTTTTTATCAAAACCAAAATTATTAAGATTATAAATAGCTATACACGAATAATTATCAATAATATTCAAAATTAGATATGTACAAATAAAAATTTTAAAATTTGGGAGCTTGGAAGGAACCCGATGTGGCCCGGCCCCCCGACCCTAAGGTAGCTCCGCCACTGTCTAAGAGTCAATTATTGCATGGCAGAATTCAAGATTGATTAATGAATGGTTGGAATCTTCTATCTTTTAGATCTTATCGAGAACATTAGCCCAACCAAAAACTATATATGTTAATCAGATTTTTATTGATATATTTATGGAGCACATTCGTCTTCAAAAAACATTGCCCCACTGGATCAAAATTTATTTTTTTTCAAGATAAATGTATTCCGAAAATATACCAGATGATATCTGATCAGCATAAGTTTAGACGAGGCTAATGTTCTCGGGCATGTCCCAAATGTGACCGATCCTGATTGTTAATTAGGCCTAAAAAAAGGCCCAAAAAGGAGCCGGGTATAACTATTTTCCTTTTGAGGGACTGGAGCAAGGGCGTAGCTACCATAATACAAGTGGGGTCATTTGACACCCCTTTGATTTCTCATAAGTATATATTAAAATTTGTCCAAAAACTTTGGAGTTTTGACCCACAATTTTTTTAAAAATTGCCTTAGCTTTCTTCTAAATCAGACGTCATGCAAATGCACAAGTTCATCTCAAGTTAAAATGGCATTACAAAGGAAGCTATCATATTCATCATCGTTTTCCATCTATGAAAAATTGCCAGGGTCAATTGTATATAGTTCTAGTTTCTGACCCCACTAATAAAAATCTAAACTCCGTCTTTGCTGGGTCTATTTCCTACTAAAAAAATTCCTCCTACACACACGCATCCTTCATATTGTTTTGGTGTCTAATTAAAAAAGTCCAGCTAATCCCTTGTGTTACAATTGAGAATGATTTGTCTCGTAAAACAGAAAATAAGTACTTAAACAATAACAACTTTACATCTTCAAAAAAACAATAACAACTTTAACGGAACTGGACCTAAATAGGTCTGGTATTTTCCTTAATAATTGTTAGTAAAATAAGAGAAGCATTATAGTGACAACTGACAGAAAGTGGACTATTGAGATGTAGTAATATTTTATTTGAAGATTTTTACTTGGAAGCTGCATTTTTTTTTCGGTCAAACGGAATTTCTACTTGGAAGTTGCATTTGTTCTTTCAGGATAATGCATGGAAACATCTCTTGTTGTCATATACTAATCCCGTATAATAAACTGTCGTTTGGATCATGTTTATTATTTTTGTAAGTCTTTAAAACTATTTTTAGCTTTTGTATTATCTTGTTTAAAAATGTTGACGTTTGATTTTTAATATGCACACAAGTCTTCCATTTAATTTATGATATCTGTGTCCATTTAATATTCTACCAGCTCCGTCCGTGTTTGTTTATTCACTTTCATTATTCAACACATCTCAAAAAATTGCAGATGTCTTTCAATACGTATTTAAAAAAATATGAAATATAGATCTTATTTGATGGATTTCAATTAGTTATATTGTACGCAATTTTCAAAAGATAAAGACAATTTAAATCATGACACGAATGCCAAAAAATGGACCAACAAATACGGACGGAATGAGTAACATGAATTGCTATGACTTTTGGCTTTTCTTGAAAGAGGAAAATTGGTTGCACAACTTTTAGCCCAAACTCTTAAGATGCGTTGGGTTAACTAGAAGGGATCAGATCCTTTCTAGTCCAAAACTCAGATTGGAAAAAACAGCCCTAATTTGAACAAAATATTGGAAAAATCAATGGTTGAGATCTGCTTACAAATTCTTAATGAGAAAATATCAATTCATCACTCGAAAAGTGTCTCGGCAGATCCAAGCCATTGATTATAGGATTGGATGGTTCAGATTTTGACTGTTTGCTCCAATCCAAAACTTGGACCAGAGAGGATCCATTTCTTAATTGGAATGAAATGAACAGGAACGAAATTGAGACTGTAACATCCTCGCGTTCCTATAGTCCTTTCAAAACTAAACATTGCACTTGTAATATATTTTTTATTCCTTTCCACCCTTTTTGTCTTTTAGATACATATTATTGTCTTTTCCTTAGTAATTGAGCTAAAATTTAAGTGAACGGTAAAATTAACTTTTACCCATTAATTTTGAACAGAGATAATCTTTTTTGAGACATGTAAAAGTGTTTTTAAAAAAAAAAACCAATAAATGGGGAAGGAGGGAGTAGTGAGAATGGGTAAGATTGAAATATTCATTAAAAATTTCTTGTTTGGCTATGCCAAGGAGTAACCTCTGTCATTCCTATTTCATCCTCAATATAGTTTTATTAATGTACCAAACAACTATGCCCTCGCTCTCTCTCTCTCTCTCTCTAGATCTCTCCTATTCTCCTCTCCTTCCTCTTCATCAAAATTTGAACACAAAACCACATGCCCCAATTTTTATACGCAAGGTATAAAGCATTCAAAACTCAAAATTATAGGCTCATCTCAAAAAATGCGTCAAATAAAATTATGTAAAAATGTATGTGTCACCCCATTAAGTGGGAGTTCAAGTGTGTATCTCTTTCCTATCAATATCAACTCTAGAACTTCAACAATTAAAGGGTTATTCACTTTAAAATTCTCAACGCAATTGAGCCCCAAATACTTAAAATCTCCGTACAATAGAGGAGAAAAGAAGAGACAACGAATGGGAATCAACTTCGTCATGGAAGACTCGTGAATATACATACATGTTTATGTGTGTGTGTAGAGGGAGACGGAGAGAGAGAAAAATGCGGGTGGGTTCTTTCTTGGTTGGAATGGAATTAACCAATAGATGTTATGTGACGGTTAAATGGTCCATTTGACCTATCCTTTGAGAGAGTTGGCCTTTTACCAATCACAGATACATTAGGTGGTGTCGTTGTCCACTTTTAAAGTTGAGGCGTTGTCAGTGATACAAGCCAATTGATGAAGGGGTGCTTGTGTAATTTAACCGATAATAATTAATAATGGTAAGAAGATGAATGACAAGGGACAAAATTTAGGGAAATGATATTGCCACACCCTTTTTTGATAATGCCACACTCTGTAAGTGTATTTTTGCACCAAAAAATACACTTGCAGGGTGTGGCATTATCAAAAAAAGGTGTGGCAAAATCACTACCCAAAATTTATTGGTAAAACTGTGGTAATGATTATTGAAATTGCCTAATAAATGGGGTGATCATGACGGCAAAACGTCTCCTTCCGTGGAAAATTAATGATTAAATTTGAATGCACCACTATTGCGCAGCCATAGCCGCCATGTGCCTCCGCCACTTTTGTAATCATTAATGTTGTTATTGGATGGATTTTTGAGATTTTTTGAGTTTGAATTTTGGAATAACGAGTGGAGAGAAAAATAAGGTAATAATTGGAGATAGAGGTAAAGAGTGGAGAGACATAGAGAGAGAAATGAGAATAACGATTAGAGAGTAAAAAGAGAAATGAGAGTAATAATTGAAAGTAGAGATAATGAGTGTTTTTTGAGTTGAAATTTTTATTTCAAAATGTGAACCAAACAAACTCCTTATTCAGGCTGTTTTTGCTAAGATAGAAGTTGTGGACTACTACTTGTTATTACTAAATTAAAAATGGTAGAAAATGTGTTGGGTGCATAGTTCTGAATACTGTACCGGTCAGGGTACCGGTTTTCCTACTGGTACGGTACGTACCGGTACCGGTCAAATACCGGATACCGTTTCGGATTTACCGCAACTACAATATATATAATAATTATATATAATTATAATTCAAAATTTTTTTCCATACCACGCAATTTATCATAAAATACCTATGTGTTTGCTTTTTGTACCACATTGCCTAGTTACAAAACTCTTTTCCATCTTAAATGATTTTGCACACTAGTGGACTTGTGAATAAGGACCTAAGGAGAAGTTTCGTGCGCTCAGGAAAATGGGCCGTGGCCAAAGACAAGTAGGAAAAATTGATCCAGAAACCAATTGAGCCTCGTGCACGTACTATTTTTAAGCTCATGTTTTGCTAAAATTCTGAAAAACATTTTTTATTTAACCCAAAAAAAATTCTGAAACTTGTTTTTTTTTACAAGAAAATAATAACATGACAAAAAAAGAAAAAAAAACATGACAGAAAAAAAAAAAACCATGACAGAAAAAAAAAAAAAAAAAAACACTCTGCAAAATCTCGGCCGGAATTTCCGGTACGCCGGTACCGGCCAGTATTTTCCGAGATGACCGGTACCGGGCGGTACCGACTGGTATTTGGTCCGGAACGGTATTGGGGGGTTAGGGTACCGGTTTTCCTCAAATCCGGTACGTACCGGCCGGTACGGTACGGGATTAATAACTATGGTTGGGTGTTTTAGTTGAAAATGTGTTTGGTTTACTATATTTTTTCCATGTAAGGTGGAAACCTTCCGCCACCCTTTATGATCGAGCGTCATTATACATTTATTGCAGTAATCTAAATTGTTCATCTTGTAAGACTTATAAATAATATATTCACGCAAAAAAATAACTTGATGAGACATTAATAGGTATTTCAAAAATTGAATTCTGGTTTATAAAATAGAAAGTTATGGACAATTTAACTTTAAACTTATCGACCATCCATTTTATAAATTTTTATATACCTATCGATATTCAATTAAGCTTATTTTTTTAGATATATACTACTCCGCGGACTCTACAAGATGAATGTTTCATATTACTGTAGTAAACGCACGGTGTGTCCCACAAATGGCGGTGCTAGAAACCCCAAGTTTTTTACACCTAAGGTTGAAAATTTTAAACTCATTTCAGTTTAGTGGAAACAACTTAAATTTTAACAAAATAATTCAAAAAAGAACCCACCCGCATTTTCTATATTATGAATCAAATAATTCAAATTTTTGATTTTGTCCACCCTACTCTTTTTGTTCTTCCCCGCGCACAGACATGGTAAACGGAATCACTTCAAGAGAAAATTCCATTAGAGATAATTGTAAACGCTTAATTATATTTTTAATGAATTGCATGTTACCGAAAAAAAAAAAAGGAGAAAGAATGGAATTAGAATAGAATTCGATTATAGGTAAGCTTTTATAATTTTGCAAGAGAGCAAGCATCAGTGTAATTCCTAGTATGTATTTATTTATTTTTAGAGATAAGGTTTTGATCATTTACAAAGTTATGTCTCTTCTCTACCTCTCTAAGCACTGCTAATCCGAAAACCCAACAAAAATACCTCTAATGCTGAGCCTCTAATTGTACAATTTTATTTTGTTGTGGGAGAAGCTGATCGGAGTTCTCAGAGGGCCGGAGGAGATGCTGCTAAGGCTGTGCAAAGAAGAAATATAGTATTTGATACCCTCCATCTTTTGGACACTTATCTTCACACCATCGACGCCAATTGGTCCATAATCACTAGCCATTTTTATAGTATTTTGTTTTGTTTTGTTTTTTTAAATTTCATCTTCTTAGAAAAAGAAGAGTTTTTAAACCATGAACGGACTTTGAAATACAGAGTTGCCATCAAATAATTTGGCAAAATTCAGCTTCTTCCTTGCTTATTGTTTGTTTGATTACATTCTTACAAAATATGCAAAATTCAACTTATACATACATCACGTATGTCCCAACTTCTATTGATATGAATAAGGGCATGTTAAAAAATTGTTTTACTATAAGATAAACATAAACAGTTCGAATTAGTTATTTGGAACTGAAGGAAAGACCAAAAAAAAAAAGGCCCCCACATTAAATTTTTTTTTTTTTTTTTTGCGTGTGTGTTCAGCTATGAGTACCGGTACAATGATCGATTATAGAGCAAGGGGAAGAGCCCGAAAATTGTATTTAAGGGCACCGGCACCACCACTACTAGTAGAGCCTCTCAAAAGCAATGATGAACTACTCTCTGGTCACTACTCTGGTAGGTTACGGCCCAGCCGTTTAACTGCTTCCCTTTCGTGTCTCACGAGCTCCTCTCTCTCTCTCTCTCTCTCTCTCTGCCCCCTCAACTGCTTATCAGTTTCACAAATTTCGAAGAGATTTTTCCCTTGCTTGAAATACACGTTACATAGGAGTGGCAGGCATCCAGCATTTCGAATCCCTGTAATTACTGCACCCTCCTTTCTGTCCTCTTCCTCTGCACTCTGCTCTCTACACATACACAGAATCTGTTCAAGTGTTCAGCCGTTTGCCCAATAGTCACAGTCCCACGAACAACGTCTTCCCATAACTGGGCCCTGTTTGCCGTTCAGTGTTTTTTCCCTCGTCCTCTGTTCTGCTTCGATCGGATAAGTACATTTTTTTTTTAATCTCAAAAAATGGTGGAGGGGTGCGAAACAACTGCGGTTTTGGTGGTGAGGGAGTTCGACGGGAAGAAGGATTGCAAGGGCGTGGAGGAAGTAGAGAGGCGGTGCGAGGTCGGCTCCGGCGGCAAGCTGTCTCTGTTCACCGATCTCCTCGGCGACCCCATTTGCAGGGTTCGCCATTCCCCTGCCTATCTCATGCTGGTATACATACCTTCACTGTCTCTTTTAATTTTGCTGTTTTTCTATTTCGAATTTTGTTTTCAAAATCTGTGTTGGAGATGTATATTGATATGGGTATATACATACGTATGATATGATATATATATGTTTGAGTAGGTAGCGGAGGCAGTGAAGGTGGTTGAAGGAGGAGATAAAGAGGAGAGAGAAATAGTAGGAATGATAAGAGGGTGCATCAAAAGCGTTACGTGCGGCAAGAAGTTCTCCAGAAGCAGTAGTGGTAAAAACTGCCCAACCCCTATCTACACCAAACTCGCCTACATATTGGGCCTCCGCGTCTCTCCATCTCACCGGTATTTTTCTCTCTCTTATGCTTTTTTTGGATTGATATTTGAAAATTCTTTTAAAAAATAGTAAAAATAATAAGTAGAGAGAGATAAAGAGAGAAATATTAAAAGTATTTATGAAGAATTTTTTAAAAAATTCTTTTTGAATTATAAAAAGAACAAGACATTAATAACACACATACATATTCTCACATTCCATTGATTCCAATCATTAGGACTTTGCAAACATTAATGCTATTGGTACCAATGGTTTTTCAACCAAAGGGTTCGCGGGACCTACTTCAGATCCTGATAGTACTCCTCATCTTCGACACCCTTCATTAGTTCAAAAACCGTTGGTGAAAGGTGGTAACCGATCATGATTCGATGGACATGTGGGGCACACTCCGGACCCCAATATCACCCCTCTTTTGCAAAAACTGGGACATCGAGTTCTCACTTCTCGCGTTTCACACGTTATCCTCGCTTTTGGTACTATAAATGTTCCTAACGATTATTTTATACCCTCTCCAATTCTTATTACTTGTTCTGTACAAAACAACCTTCAAAAAATTTTGATGGGACTTACCTTTAATTAGAAAGTTTAATTCAATTTTCAACATGCCCTTTATTTGTAACTTTGGAAACTACTTTTAATTATTTTTGAGGATTAATTTGTCGAAATTTACGCACTCTTTTCTTCCACGAAGGACAAAAAAATTTCACAATAAAATAGCTGCTAGACAATATGAGACAAAGGAAGCCAAAAAAAAAGTACCCTCAAAGTGTCCCGAGACATGTTTAGACACAGATTGGATGTGTATGAAGTATGGGGTCTACACATTTTGCATAACATCCAATCACAAACTGTAGTGAAAAGAGGCTAGGAGTATTACTTGACGGATTTTGAATAATTTTTCATACGAATTCCTTATCCATCGCGCATTGTTATCGAACATCTGTACCGTAGCAATACTCTTATCTAAGTAACTAAAATACAGTGATTTTTGTAATTTTGCAGGCGAATGGGAATTGGACTGGAGCTGGTTCGAAGAATAGAGGAGTGGTTCAGAGAAAGCGGAGCTGAATACTCGTACATAGCAACCGAAAACGACAACAAACCGTCCGTTAACCTCTTCACCGTCAAATGCGGCTACTCCAAGTTCCGTAACCCCTCAATCCTGGTCCAGCCCGTTTTCGCCCACCGGGTCCGGGTCAGCGCCCGAATCGCCATCCTCAAACTGGCCCCCTCCGAGGCAGAATCCCTCTACCGTCGCCGCTTCTCCACCACCGAGTTCTTCCCCCGAGACATTGACTCGGTGCTGAACAATAAACTCAATCTGGGCACCTTCATTGCCTTTCCAAAAGGGACTTGTTTTCCCGGGTCGTGGCCGGGTGCGGATCGGTTCTTATCTGACCCGCCCGGTTCGTGGGCGGTTTTAAGCGTGTGGAATTGCAAGGATGTTTTTACACTCGAGGTGCGTGGCGCGTCGCGGGTGAGGAAAGGATTGGCAAGGGCGACCCGGTTAGTGGACCGGGCCTTCCCCTGGCTACATGTCCCGTCGGTGCCGGAAGTGTTCTGGCCCTTTGGGCTGCACTTTTTGTATGGGCTGGGCGGGGAAGGCCCAATGGCGGTAAAATACATGAAAGCCCTTTGCAGATTCGCTCACAATTTGGCTATGGAGAGCGGGTGTGGGGTGGTGGCGACGGAGGTGTCGAGTCACGACCCGCTCAAGTCGGGGGTTCCGCACTGGAAGGCGCTATCGTGCCCCGAGGACCTGTGGTGCATCAAGAGGCTTGGGGAAGACTACAGCGACGGCTCCATGGGCGACTGGACCAAGTCGCCACCCGGAGTTTCTGTTTTCGTCGATCCTAGAGAATTCTAACCAAATCAAGAAAACTAAATTGAGAACTCGAAAGAAATGTGTTTTTTTTTTTTTTGGTCTCTCTTTTGGGTTTAACTTTAGGTTTAGTTAAATGAAGGTGGTGGTGGTGGGGGGAGCAAATGAGGAAACATGAAGAGTATGGGGTGTTCTTGGCCTTTTTGGGGGGTAATGGATTTTTGTTTGTAAATGGATAATTGCTCCCTTTTTGTGTGTGTGTGAATGGATGCGGCCTTTTGGATCCTCTTTTTGAACCAAAATCAGAAAGTAGGGGTGTTCCATGTGGGGTTTGTTATGTTTTTGGCAATTAACGGTTGGGAAATGGGTGTGGTTATAAAATCTTGTGCATCCAAACTAGAAAGTCCCTTTGAAGAGGTTCGTGGAATCCCTCTTTTTCCTTGTATAAAGTGAGACCATTAGGCTTTTTGTTGTTCTTTTTGTAGTTGTGTCGGACAGAATGAGAATTGGAAGAAACTTATACCGGATGTTCGGGCCAACGCGAACCCTCAGGTGGCCCCAGGGGTTTCGAATGTTTGGCATGCGTGAAATTCAAACATGCGACCTCGTGAAAGATAAACACATTATTTTTCTCATGTTCACTTAGCCAAATTCTATGGGGTTAAAGTTTTGCTTTTCTAAGCCAGATAAATTTGTTTTAAAGTATTTTTGGAGGCACTAGTGTTTTCTAACCAAATGGCCCTGTGCATGGGATATTACTTTGTTCATCTTTTAAAAATTCACCACCATATCATTGTGCATGAGTTATTTTTGCCTGGAAACACTGACACAATATGTCTGGATAGTCCAAAGTCTCAATAGTGCAATGGGATGAGTTTTTTTTTTAATTCGATATTTCTAAAAATTTACCACTGTATCATTGTGCAAGAGTTGTATATTTTTTCTAGCATCGATGACAATGAACACATCAAAATAGGAATTACCTGGAATGTGGGGGATGCGGATGATTGATGGGATTATAGTGGTTCTAACTTTGGTGGCATTTGATTTTGGAAGATATACTCTTTTACTGGATGCTATGTTTCTTTATATGAAATGATTGGGTGATTTGGCTTTTAGCTTCTTTGCTCTTCGTGCGAGAGCAAGTCCATTCATCCAGAATTTTTTTGGGTATCAGATGGGTACCACGTGGCCGTACCCATGTGGTGTCCAAGCAGCCCATCTAGACCGTCTAAAAGTGTGTTGGATTGCCCAAAAATTTCTCCCGTTCATCAGTCATCTAAGCTGTTGAAGTCATAATTTGGCGAAATTTCTCACAGAATTTATGGCAACCGTTTGCTAGTTACTGATGGCAGAAAAGTTGGTGTCCAAGGTTTCCCAAAATCTATCACAGTAAATGCAAAAGTCTGGATTTAAAATTGTGCCGCAATGACGCCATGACACCGTTTTACTGCTCTCTCTTTTCCCCATATATCATGGCCATCAACGATCGCCGTGTTGCGGTTGGATCTTTGAGGGGTCCACCGCACACGCGAGGTACATGCATTTGCGTGAAATTTCCCATTTTGTTTTTAAAAACTAATGTAGGATTTATTTCGTTTTACAAATTGACTCAAATAAAGGGAAGCGTTTGGATTAGGATGTTGTGAGGAAAGCACTCATGGCCTTCACGGGTGTTGCACTAATGAAAATCATATGATTCATGAGGAAAATGAAGGGAAGGTGGACATGGTTGTAGTGACAAAATTAATGTGATTGATGAAAGTGGCACTACTCGTGTCACCGTTTTGTCGTCTAGTCCACTAAGCGATGAAGGTGTTTTTGATAATTCAGATGTATTGAGCGGTTTACATAAACCTCCGCTATAGCTATAACAATCTTTTTAAGATTACAGAGGATATGATTTGAATTTGAATTTTGTGGAGGAAAAAACAAGAGTAAAAACTAAAAAGGATTCTCCTCCTTGGTACTTTTTTTTTCTTTCCTATTTATGATTGAAGAAGAATCTCTTGTTCTTCCACCAGAAATTCAAGATCCAACTAGAAACTTCACCACCAAGCTTTGTTTGGTCAATGACAACATTTTCTACTTAACCGTGGGGATTCTCTTTTTTAAACCTAAACCCAACATGATTCGAAACCTTCCAAATGCTATCAATTTTTTTGAGGTCAATTCATACGGATCTTTGCCCTAACTAAAATTGAGTTTTTTATTAGTGGACAATGAGATTGCTCCCTTAGAATTAGCTAGTCAAGGTGTGCATAAATTGACTATAACACTCTGAGACTTGAGAAGGGAAGCATGGTTGGTAAGAGAGTGTTAGGCAAGTTTTGACCATGGTTATTTCATGGAAACATGCCCAAAGCCTAAGTCAAATTAGTAATTACTAATATAAACAAGATCCAAAATGCTAGCATTCCCAAATCCTTTTCGGCTTATTTACCTTTTTGGTCCCCGAAGTATTTCCGCCGTGCCCCTTTGGTCCCCAATATTTCAATTGCTAACATTGCATCCCCCAAGTATCAATTTTGTATTTAAAAGGTCCCTACGGCTCACGCCGTTCCTTCCCTCCGTCAAAACCAAGGGCAAAGTTGGTATTTCACCTCAAAACGGTGTCGTTTGGGGACCAAATTGGCATGACGGAAATACTTTGGGGACCAAATTGGCAAGACAGAAATACTTTGGGGACCAAAAAAGTCAAAAAGCCGTTTCTTCCAACCAAAACGACACCGTTTTGAGGTGAAATACCAACTTTGCCCTTGGTTTTGACGGAGGGAAGGAACGGCGTGAACCGTAGGGACCTTTTAAATACAAAATTGATACTTGGGGGATGCAATGTTAGCAATTGAAATATTGGGGACCAAAGGGGCACGGCGGAAATACTTCGGGGACCAAAAAGGTAAATAAGCCAATCCTTTTCTCCAAAGTTTCCTATGAAAAGGTGTTCCCCAAGATAGATCACCTATATATATTAAGGAGTATAAGATAATAAGGCTAGAAAGTGAGTGATGACTGATGAGTACCTATCGAACACATCTATTTTTTTGGTTGACTTGAACTAATGTGAGTGGTTTAGGTATACTTAAGGTGAGCAAGAAACTGGCAATATTGTCTTATGATGTCAAATTTGGTTTGCATTTTGCTTCCTTTTAATATTGGTCCATGAACAAATCAAAATCACTAAGTCTGTCTTCTTTTTATTATTAGATATATAAAATAGTAGGATGGACGAGTGGAGTCAAGTTAAATTATAAGCTATGGACACCTATGGTGTGTGCACAGATGGTTCACATATAGGCACGCAGGGCCTATTCTGGGTCCCGTACGGATAATTCGAGCTATTCAATCATTTAAAAAAAATATATACCAAGTAGGCCTGTGAAAAATCAGCTTAATTGAACATGTATATGTGATTGATCCAATTTTTCAGCTTAATTGAACATGTGTACGTGATTGATCCAATTTTTCGTTTTTCATTCAGATTACAGAATTTTTTTTAAAAATTATTGAACAACTCAAATTATCCGTGTAGAATCCAAATCTAGTGAGCCCGTGCACCGTCGGTGTCTTTAGGATTTTCATTAAGTTTGTTAAGTTTATGGAGAAGGCTTTATTGAGAGGAGGCTCAATTTGAGGCATAATTTTGGGCGAACCCTATTTCAATTTGTCTTTCGAATATACTCACCCAAAAATTAGAAAAACAATCTTTGCAACGGCATAGGAAGGAAAAACTCTACCTATGTCTTCGTTTGAGAATTGCATTTGTCCAATGACATGATTTCCCCCATGCAGTTCTTTACGATGTCTATAAATCAAAGACATTATTAAGGAACGGTTACGGTGCACATCTAGCGTACGATATGCATTCATAATATTTACTACGTACGGAGAGACATAACATTTACCACTGAGAGGCGTGACATTTTACCAATAAGCGTAACACTAGCGTAACATTTTACCAAATATGCGTAACATTTTACCGGATAGGCGTAACGGTGCATATTGAATTCACCCTTAACCATTGAGAGGCATAACATTTTCTCCACCATTTAGAGACATAACATTTACCACTTAAAGGCATAACATTTGTCCAAAATAGGCGTAATATATTCAATTATACGGGGTGTGTATTGAAGCTATTCCCTATTAATTTTGACATATATGGTTAAAGTTCTAAACAAGTTTAAACAAATGTACGTTTTTCGATCATCAAAGTGCACCAAAAGTGTCCTTAGATCCCCAACAATATGACTTGGAATGTAAAGTGAAGACTGGGGCCCTATCAAAGTTGGGCCTTAAATGGGCTTTGTATCAAACCCTGACCTCAATATTCGGCCCAATTTTCAATTCCATGATTTCCATCCATCCACCTAAATGTTGGCCCACAGTTCTCTGAGCTTCTTGATTTAAGGGCCAGAATTTGTGCATTAGCCAACCAAATGATATTAACGGCCTATTTAGACATCTTCCACAGATTTATTTTTTATGGGGACACAATTTGGGCAACTTATGGTGAGTTTGGACGGACTTTTTGTAACGAAAAATATGATATAAAAATTTGACTAGGATCTTATAAAGATTAAAAAATAATAACTAAAAAGATCGGGCCGAAAAAAGTCTCAAAAAAATTAGTCCAAACTCACTTATAGTCTTCTGATATGATACAATTTGTCTGTTCCACGTTAAAACAATTGCTTTAGGAAGTGAATGTAAAAATGCTTCTTATGAAGTAAATATTTGAACCCAAAAAAATTGTTTGTGAAGTATTTTCTACAAAATATTTATTGTTTGGAAAATGCCTTGGAAGCACCTAAAAGCAATGGGGGAGCCATTAAGGGGCTGGGGGTGGCCAAGGCCCCCCGGGTGTTTTTTTTTGTTTTTTGAGTTTTGCACTTGAGTTTTTTTTTTTTTAAAACAAAACAAATCTTATTCTACTAGTACTAATTTAGGAGAAAGGGGATGAAGTTGGTGGAGTTTGAACCCTCACCTAGTGTAAGGAGCATAGTATTGTGTAATATCATTTGACTGTCACTCAATTTGCCACGTGTGAAATGGAATAACACTTTCATAGTCATTTCAAAATTTTCTTTTTGGAAAAAAAAAAAAGAGACAAAAAACACATCTTATCATTTTGATGGTTAAAACCTTTTTTAGCATACTTAATTAAATTTTAAACTCTATTTTAATATACTTAATCAATCTTCAGAATTTCATTTTTGTCACAAAAAAAAAAAAATATTCTCCTCTTAGTTCGCCCCCTCTCGAGTGGAGATCCTGGCTCCGCCATTGCCTAAAAGTTAAAGAAAATTCAAGCATAACGGGCAATCATATGTACTTTTCTCAAATAAGAGGTTACTGTATTGCGCCAATGCATAATGGGGTGCAGTGCATCTCAGTTAATTTTACCGAGATTTCATCCTCATGATTCGGACTATTCATTTAACAAAATTCCTTGAACACAGATGTGTACCAAAAAGCAAGTTAATCGCAAATTAATACTAACCATATGATTTAGATTTGTGATGATTATACATCAATGCATTGATTTTCACGCTCTCCTATTTTACAAATGCACTTTTTCTTTTTGTCTCTAACTATCCTATTTTCTAAATGCACTTCTTTTTTGTGTCTACTATCATGAAGTTGCATAGAAGTCCTAATTTTTCTATTTATTGGTTCTTATTAAGGGGTTTAAAATAACTTACACCACCAACTCATTGTACTTCATAAAACAAGAGAGCCGGATATCATTTTCCATGCAATCATATAAAATTGCAACGCTATTGCAGTTTTTCCAGCTTGTAAGTGGAGTGGTAGCCGAGTACAATGTACTCTCATGCATTTAACAGAAATTCAAACCGTACTAACTACGTCTCACAATGCTAAACTTTGCCAAGGAAAAAAAAATGTTTTTCCAACTTTAGCTGCTGAGATATTTGGATCAGTCTCATTACACATTGTATCATTTTTTCTGCAGATACCAAGAAAAGCTTCATCAAAGAACATGCTTGTGGGGGGAGGGGGTGTGTGGGGAGTGATTCTGGGCTTCAAAATTTCCAAATAAATCACATGAATCACAGTCATTTAGAAAATAATAATACTTGAAGTACAATTTAATTACAACAAATTTCACAGTAAAAAGCAGAACCCTTGAGAAAATATTGGGCCTATTTGTGGTTATACAGATTTTATTTTATTTTTGAAAGGTGGTTCTACAGATTCAAAAGAAAAGAATGGGGCTCCCGTAATGCTCTTTGCTCTCAGGACCTTTCTCACCAATATTCTCCATTTAATGTCGTCCTTCTTCTCTTTCTTCATCCTCCATCGCTTGAAGTTCCTGAAATATATGGAACATTTTTCCACAAGTTTAGAGAAATCATGTGACAGAAGGATTTAAAAAGGAAACCCAAGAATTGAAGTTTTTTACTTTTCCACTTCATCTTTTAAAGCCGTGATCCAAACACAACCTAAGAATCACGGACATGACCAGACATATCATTATTTAACAAATTAGAACACAAACAGGTTGGGCACACATCAAGAGTCCATCCACCGATTGGATCAATAATAGTAGCAGCAGAATGTTTGATCCTTCCCAGTTAATTACTCAGACCTTTCTTACAAGGAAAGCAAGGACCCACAGCTTCCCTTTTCAAAATACAAACACACAAACAACCCCCCCCCCCCCCGTGAATACAATGAATAAATGGACTCAAATCAAGGCTTTCCGTTCTGATCCTTGAGTGAATCTATCTCCTTTCCAAACTCTGCTTGCTGAAACTCACTCACTTACAAAGCGTGCCAAGATCTGTGCTTAAAGTTCGTATAATATATCTAATCTCTTCCCTTTGAAGCAGTTAAGATTTTAAGTCAGGTTCATGACAACTCTTCAATCGCACACATCTGAGAATAACTCGATTGGAAGGTGAAGGTTTTGCTGCTCTGGGTTCGTGAAATAGGCTTTTATTACATATTTGACTATGTCCCAACTTTTAGAGATTGCATTATGACCCTATCCAATGTGTCTCTGTCTCCAACGTGCTCAAGCGTGTCTCCCAACTGTTGGGGCCAGCATGTCCGACTAAAAAAACACATGACAAGAAACTAACTCAATACACAAATTTAAGTGTCTGAAGTATGTCGTGTTGTATCTATGCCAGATGCGCGTTAGACATGGTAGCGCTAAACCCCAAGAAGTGTTTGTGCTTCTCACAAGACAACCTTTGGTACAGTGAACTCAAACTTAGTAGTCATTGGAAGTGGAAGGAGAAGACAAAACAAACCCTGACAGAGAAAGGTTAAAGGATGGACCTGCATAAAGGAACCCTGCAGACATCTGAATCAGGGCAAAGATGGGAGTGCAACTCCAAGAGCTGCCACATTCTCTTGCAGTGAATGCAACCACCGGGGACTCTCATCTTGCAACCGGCGAAGTGGCGGACTAGCAACTCTAGTGCCTTACAAGACTCGTAATTGCAAGGACCCTGATCCACTTTCAAAACCTTATCGTGTGGACCAATTGTCCTACAACCATCCCTGCATATATGCACAAGAGCTTCCATTGCCTCGTATAGCTGTAAATATATTTTCCTCTCATTCAACTTCCTTGCCCTCTCCTTTCGCCTCTGCAGAAAATAATATCTTGCATAAATCAAAAGCACCAGTACCAGGGAAAGAAAATAAAATCGAAGGGAAGAGTAAAATAGTATTGGGTTCGCTGGAATTATTTTCAGAAGAAATAGAATAAACTTATCCTTGGCCTCACACCTAAATTGGTAACCAAACATCATCATGAGCGTCATATGTAAGAACTAACGTTGAAAAGATTGTTGTCAGGGAATGACCATCCACTCCAGCCTTCATTTAAGCTATGTTACATGGACTCGGGTGCGAGTATCAGGTGCGGGTGCAAGTCCAATCGGACCTTCCTAAACTTAAATCTTAGGATACTGGGATATGAGTCCCCAAATTGGGTATCGGTATGGGGACACGTCCTGAACTTTTGTTTGTGGTATATATATAACAAATTGAACAGCTCCAATTATTCACGTGGGGCTCTGAAAAATGTATTGTCAAAAGTGTAGTCAAATGTATTGTCCCTAGAATCGGCCCCATATATATATGTATATATATATATATATATTGCATATTTTTTGTTTGTGGTACATATTGCACAACTTTTTCAGATTATGTACCGTAAATTATACTCAGAAGTGTGTATTTAAACAAGAGGTTAAGAAAAATATATTTTTGCTATTTCTTGTCCATGAGAAATACTCGAAATATCAGTTTTCTAGCTAATTTGATATTCATTTTCTGTAAATATCATAACAATTAGAGGATCCGAATGTTCAAAATGGATATGGGCATTGGACACATCGATACGGATACTTGAGCCAAAGTGAAGGATCCATGTAACATAGCATTTAAGTTTACAAAATGCTGCCTAAAAGAAGTACTTACAGTTTCTGCTTCAACTACAGATTCCAGGATTTCCTTCTCTAGCATTGGATGGCTCTGTTGCATGATTTTCCATCCTTCCGCGTTAGAAATGCAAATGAAGTTCTTTAGAATCAAACGGTGGCAAATGAGGCTGAGTCGAGGGGCATCACACAGTAGCGCAAGCTGGAAGGTATCGATCACATTCTCTATGGTTAGTAATCCATGCTCTAACTGCCATTCACACAGTCTCTTCAAGTGGGGGACCACATAAGCGTGTGAAAGAGCCAACAAGTGCAAGACATATTTCTGCAGTTCTGCTGGCTCATAGCTACAGATGGAAAACCAACAAAAGTTAGCACAGAGAAGACTCAAGCTAACTATTTTTGGCAGTCAACAAAAACCACTGTAATGCAAGCTTCTTTTTGAAGGTTCCAAGTCTGATACATGAAACTGCCGTAAGAAGTTTGGCTCATACCCTTTTTCGTCCATCAGGATTCAGGTGAGCTATTATTTACTGATATAATGAGAGTAACATCAAGCAGCACATTCACCGAATCCCAACCAACACAGCAATCACAATTATGACTCTGGGATTATTAAGTTCTAACAGGATCTGCCTGAAAGTCAAATCCACGACCGGCTACTAAGGTACAAAGAGCTCTGGTAATTGATCTCACCCCGTTCAATCATATGCGTGATATTATGACAAAACTGGGATGAACACTTGGCCTGAAAGTCAAGACATTCTTTTGCTATGAAGAAATTGCTGTTTTGAACTCGATAGTTTTTTAGTTCATAGAAATTTACTAACAAAAATTTGATTCAAATTATTTAGTGAAAGTGCCAAGCAATTCACACTGATTCACCCATTCAGGTGGAATGGATACGAATGACTCTCTGCGAGTTTACATGGCCTCTGTATCCGACTTATACATGGTATAACATCTAATAAATTAATATACGGTGCGCAACAAGAGATATTACAGCAATACAACAGAAAAGAAGCAACAAAGACGAGAGGATTAGTTACCTGGAAGAGTATAAAAACCGTATGAAAACTTGAACAGCATCATGTGGAACTCCACGAATTGAGATTGATCGTCGACGACCATGCCTTCTTGATTTCTTCAGCATTCCTTTCAAAACTGGAGAGGCCACACCCTGTTGCATTGAGCTGATGTTTTAGTTGTGGAGCATTTTTGTTATCCTCAATACCATATCACCAAGTAATTTCTACATCCTCTGTACTTTCTAGGCGGAGAACTATTTTAATACCTACGTAGAATTTGCTTATGACCACAATAAGGGTAAGCAAAAATAAGAGGCTTAATTACCAGGATACTAGCATGGGCATAGATGATCCCACCGTCTTCGGTGTTGATGGAAACATCTGCTCTGTAACCATCATTAAAGAGACATTCCCATAAGTCCCTTGTAGCAGTCGAGACACAGCTGTATCCTCTAACCGGTATTCCATTCACTGCTAAACCTCTTGGATGACAACTTCTTGTTGGCAATGGAGGTGGCACTGGAGAAACTTCGTTAGCAATCAGTGGAGATTCCTCACCGGGCATTTCTCTTATTCGTGCTCTTCTCTTCTGCAAGAATTGCGAGAAATCAAAATCGTTTTCGCTCCTGGTAACGTACACATGAAGCTGTATATGACTTCTCAGATACAGAAACAACCATGGTTCTAGAAGGATTTACAATTTTAACAGTTATTTTCCACCCAAAAGTTCACAGGCTACAGGTAATATGATTTGCATGATATATAGCGTAACTCATAGATACATAAACCTTGGAGGTCTGTCAATGCCTTAGGATATGTTTGGATGGCTGGAATCATACGAAGGAATGCAAACATAACGTATATTTTTGGGATTCCAATTTTAGGAACTGGAATATGAATGTGATTTCTTGATGACATATGACATATCCAATCAGGAACCACATGCCCAGACCACTTGGGAGTTTGATCCTTCACCTCCCCCATGGTAATCTTAGATTCTCGACTAAATCTATGAAAAAGGGAATTAGTTTTCGAAAACAAATGTTTCTTGGATAAGACTACTGTCAAACATTGAGATGAAATTACTTGAAGCGTTGAATGGCTACATATTTGATTCATGGCAATCACATTCTGGTCATACCCATATGGGCATGCAAACATAGGCATAGTTTAGATCAACACTACGTGATAACCCAACATTTGCATCAAAATGATACTCCCTTCGTCCCATAATCCTACCAAACTACGTATACTAAAATATTACTATTTTCAAGTTTGAAAATTGTACGTAATTCCGCAGAGGACCAACTTTATGGGACGGAGGGAGTACCCCATACACCCTTCAGGATCTTGCGAATTATTGTCAAGGTCCTGATTTTAGATAAGCGCAAAAATTATGGACACAATATGAACTGACAGATATAATTTATACACATAATTAACAGAAAAAATGCCCTGCGCATTGATTGACCTAATGCTTTGATTATTTCCGTTTGCTTTTTTATTTTCCGGTTAGCATTTTTGAAAAAAAAAAAAAAGATAGAAAAGGCTTTTCTTGTTTAGTATCACTTGCAAAATCAATTCACAGATTGCCGATCCAAAAAAAAAATAAAAATCAATTCACAGATTATTTTTTGATCAAAACAATAAGGGGGAAAAAAAATTACTTCCAAAAATTCTATCCCCAGAGCCAACATTCTCAGTTTTCAGAGATATCAACAAAGTCTGTCTGCTTATTTGAATCACCCAAGCAATTGATTGGACAGCCATGAATCATCCATATTTTATGAAAAGGATCAAAACCCAATATCTAATAGACTAATTCATTGTCAAACTCAATTGGATTCCATTGGAAACACCCCAAAAAAAAAAAAAGAAAATACAAAAACATACATGGACAAATCAAAATTACCTCTTATTTGCAAAAGACCCACAAGAATCAAACCACCAAATTTGAAGCTGTGTTACAGGAATCACTTCTCCTCTCTTGCAAACCGCCTCAATCCCAATAATTGTGAATAATACAATTATATAGCATAATCTATATTACAATATATACATTCAACACGAAAAATGACCAATCCTTCTACTTATAATAATGGGTCGGTCAGGGATGAGACAGAAGCAACCTAGAGAGAGAGAGAAAGGGAAGGGGAAGAGAGAGAGGATGGTCCGAAAGCAGCCCCAAGGGCCCAAATGCGATCTACTCGTGTGTAAATACAGACACAGCTATAGATGAAAACGACGTGTGCGGAGGGTCAAAATTATTGGGCAGTCCGGGAGCACACTCACGTGGTGTTACGGACTACTCCTCAGCTACACGTTTTCGTAGAGTCCACGACTAAATCTATGAAACTTCACATTAATATATGGCTCTGAAATAGTCCATGACACCGTGTGATGGTCACGCAGTGCTCTGATTCACTCCACAGCTACACATTTTCGCGGAGTTCTTGCCTATGTGTGCTAGTGACCTCCATCTGATGGTGCTCCTAAACTATTGAATAATTACTCCTGTGTGTGGGTGGGTGTGCCGGTGAGTGTTGATTGTGACGATGATCTGTGTCCTTGTCAGCGCCAAAACACCGTTTCCTTAAAACGTGCGGCTAAGGGATTTTCTTTCGTTTCCTTTTTTTCTTTTTTAATGTCTTTTGATTTTTCTTTTTGGAAAATAATTTTCACAATTTCTTTTTAGTGATTCATACCTTTTTTTTTATCTACATAAATTTATAATATTATCCTTGCATGTGTGTTGAATAAATAACAAGATATTAAATTCAAGTAAATAAAGACAAAAAAAAAAAAGGAGTGTAAATTGTAAAAAAACGAGTGTGCAAATTAATTTTCTTTTTTTTATATAAGATTTTGGGAATATTTTTCCAATCCCGTGGTTTTTTTTCCAACTCACCTAACCGTTTTTTCACATATTCCCGTTCAAATTTTAACCAACATTCAACGTACCCAAGGAAACATCCATGTGATTTTTCTCTCTATTGCCAAGAGAATAAGTATATTTATTTTCTCTACTCTTCTCGAGATAAAAGAAAAAATTAAAATTCTTTCCGCTAATGATAGAATCATAGAAACTGTGGCTTTTCTGCCACGACCATTGTAGGCCCCACTATGCATTGTTGTAATCTTAATTTTTCACTTTGTAAGACTCGTTGACAAATTTTATATACACTAAAAGAAAACAGAATGCTAGTTCATAGATTATTGTGAAAGATTTAGATAAAGAGGTGTCCGAAATTATCAAGTATTTTGTGGGACTCTCTTACGTGTGTACCGGACAATTTAAATATTGAGTTTTTGGGCACATAAATTAGTGTATACTGTATAACGAATAGAGTTATCCTTCAATTCCAAATTTGGGACATCTAAATTGTCAGATAGGATTGTGTTAATTGCTGAAAGACGGTTATTAACGAATAGAGTTATTCTTCAATTCCTTTTTCCCATTTTTAATCTGGCTTCCTCGATTTTACCAATTCAAAATGGCATTTGTAATTATAATTGACAGTGAAAAAAAAAACCCTTTTCTGAGGTATTTGGGTTCAGTTATGAGACTCCTCCTAGTCAGCACAATTATTTTACCCAAAACTCCTGTTTATTTTTCGGTTTGCATATCCTATCTTACCAAATTGACAATCATATAAACTTGACGAACCAACATTATCGATACAAATTAAGTAAATAGACACTGAAACAAACGGGGTACGACCAGGAGGTTCTCTATGACTATTATTAAATGTAGCTCTAAATTAAAGTACAAAACATCTACATTAGAATCCGGATGACAACATACCTACTAGACTTATCCAAAAAAAAAATTAGCTATTAGGCCTTCAAACTTTCTGGATATCAACGTATTTTTAAGTTAGGTTTGAAAATTTTAGAAACAAACTTCAAAAATGCGTTCAGACTTAATTTTCGGATTTTCCTCTTAATAGATTGATTTTAATTTTTTTTAAAAAATAAAACTCTAATTGAACCATAAAATTACGAGCTGAGTTCGAGTAATATGGATTAGATATACAACATCATAATTAAGGCGTCATATATCTAGCCAAGTAGCAAATTGGGCAAACTTGAATTGAAAATTTGAAGGAATTTTTAAAAACGTGATCAATTTTGTTCATTCATCTAGCAATCCAGCTACAAAAGCTTAACTCATTTTGTACTAGTTCTCAAGGAAGGTGTAAACTTTGTAGACTCTGACCTTTTGAAAGCAATGTAAAGAAATTATGGTTACAAAACCCAAGGCCACTTTGACCAACTTTTAGTGAATGTTTGACATGTTCTTTTTAGTTATTTTTTTTCTTCTTATTTTTGCTAGATTTTGGATCAAATTTGTACATTACATCTTTCTTCTCAACAAGAGAAATCATAAAAGTATAAAATTATAGAGCAAACCATAACCTTTAACCCCAAATTTGCTCCCCGTAAGAATCAAACACTAACTACCACAGGAAAGACACATGAACAAATCAACTCAACTAGCTTTGGTTTCTCAAAGGCCTTCGTACTTTGCCTTCCTGTAAACACGACAAATGGAGAAATTTTTGGGTGCCGGATGGGTACCACATCACCCGGTCGAAGTGGTGCTCAATCAACACATTCGAGCGTCTAAAAGTGTATTGGATGACCCAGATTAAAACACTCTCTCTCCTCTCACCCCAACACTCTCTCTCCTCTTTAGCTCTCTTTTTTTTCTCTCCTAATCCAAGCCGTTCAAAACCGAAATAGACTGTCAAGATGCGCCAAGCGGGATCACATGGTACTCATTCAGCACTTAAAAATCTTCTCCGACAAACGAGAGATGTAGCAAACAGAGATCGAGGTGGGAGTGTGTCCTTTAGCAAACAGACAGAGACCATCAATTTGATGGGCCTACATTCCGGGAACTGGACGGACTCTAGAAGCTCGTACTACTTATAGGTACCTTTGTTTGTCTGTTGAATCGTTTCTCTCTCTCTCTGATGGCCGTCCAAATCTTCCTCTGATAGCGACAATGAAAAAAAACAAGACCACAAAAATGATGTACCCAAATCCTTCTTTTTCAACATCAAGAATGTGTCGAGAGCAAAACAGGTTGATAGAGATATCGACGAGACATCGCGCTAAGTGTACTACAGTACTTGTATTTGACATTAACGGTTCAGGTTCAAGATTATAAATTCATGGCCTATTTTTTCTTTGAAACGAAGGAAGAACTATTTACGCACATAGATTTGATCGAGTTGAATTTTTTTTTTTTTTCACACTTTCCTTTCGGCGAGACCTTGCGAACGATTTGAAATATTTTTGAGGTGTATGAAGAATTTCATTATGGAGAGGAGCGGATGGAGTTTGGAACACACCCGAGCTTGGTGTGATGCACAAATGAGTCCAATTTCCTTCATTTAGTTTACCGTTTATGCGAAACACACACTGATCAAATGTAGATAAATATGCGAACCAACATAATTTTCTTCTCAAATTCTTAATACCCATTTATACGTACGACACGTTTCTTTCATGCCTCTACTAATATCCCATCAATGTAACCAAATCGATGGGCCAACAAAACAAACAGGTTGGATCACCATTTTAGACCCGGAAAACCACCTGGTGAACCATCCCAAATGTTCGATCGATCCTCTCCTCTGCACACGTTATGAAAGTCAAAATTATGTCAAAAGTAGAAATATCTAGTGCGATTGCATCACATTTCACTTGGGAAGCTACAAAACTAAAGAAAGTGACGTGATTGAAAAAGACAGAAGAAGAGGAAGGCTAGTTGCATAAATGATTCGAGTTATTCAATAGTTTTTTTAATGACTTTATAAAAAATCAATTAAATTGAATATTTATAAGTTGTTTAATCCAATTTTTTGAATTTTTTATTTGGCTCAAGTCATTATGTGCAATCCCAAAATGAGCCCCACATACCGTCTACGCATAATCGGTAATCAAATGGTTGGTACCCGTAACTTATTGGATTTTTGTGAGAAAAGAGTGTTATTGTTCACTCTATTTTTGTCAAAGAGAAAACTACAAGAAATTGAAAAACCGACACTTTTGGAACATGCGCAAAGAAAGAGATAAGAAGAGAAAATGAAAAGAAGGAAAAGGTAGAGAAAGTTGAGAGGAGAATTATGTGTTCTTCTTTTACTTTTTCACGTTTCTTCTCTTTTTCCACAACAAAGCAAACAGTACAAGGGGATTATTATTATTTTATTTTTTAAATTTTCTCTTAAAGTTTCAAACACACCCTTGTACAAGTATAATCAATTCTGGTGTCTAATCATGGATACAAAATAATTGATTCCAGACCAGCAAAATGCACGATTAGATAGATCTGCAATCCCCATTGCGCTTGTTGGAATATGGGTGATGCTGCCATTGAAACTAGCTGATTGTCGCCGGAGGTATCCTTTGTAATTGTTGTTGGGACATTACTGAACGGTCCCGGTCTTCAAACGAGAGATGCGTTTTTAAACCATTGCCGATAATAAATATTTCTTGTCGTTAATAGTTTGTCTTTAATTTAGATTGTTCAAAAATATTTTAGACTGCCAACATTGGCCCCCATAAACTTTATTTATGGGCAGCTCCGTTAAAAAGTATCTCTCTTTAAATAGGCCCAAAATTGGGTTGAACTGGACCGAAAAAGGTACTAGAGACTAGAGAGGATCGATCCATTCCCATTTACTAATGGAAAATGACTAGGGGTGGATACTCATTTTAGCATCAAAAAGTTGTTAAGTAAAAGTTGGTTTGCTGTAAAATAGGTAGAAAATTAGTCTTAGGTTTATTATGTGAACTTTATAAGTTCATAAGTCCATCTATTAATTTTGTAAGGTCTTAAATCCATTTTAGGATACCTTAGAGTAGGGTAGGGTACCCTAGGATTTAAGCACTTTCATAAGATTTTAGAGTGCATTTTTTTTATTATAGGATAGGGTATCTTAGGGTAGGGTAGATTACCCTAGGATTTATTCACTTTTTATAGGGTTTTAGGATGCATTTTCCTATTATAGGGTTTTAGTGGTTTAGGTACTTTCATAGAGTTTTAGACATTTTCATATGGTACCCTAAGATTTAGGTTGTGACTTGTGGGCTTATGAAATGTCTATAGTGGACCTATTACTAAATCTCCCTAAATAGGACTCACTCCTTTCCAATGATAAGTTTTAAAATAGAACTAAAGAGTTTTAAATATTAACTAACTTTCCCTTTACATTATTTCCCCCAACTTAACTCAACTACTACTTATGCTCAAAAATAATTGTTGTGTCTGCCAAATGAGGAATTTTTTTAAAAAAATTATTTTTAACTTCTGTCCAAAAATTTTCACAGCTAATTTTCCCTCCCCCTTATTTTTCTGCGACTATCAAGTAACTTCGCCAAACTTTCTGACAGGGGTGGAGCAAGGATTCGGATACGGGGGTGGCACCGTAATTTATACATATATGTATGTAAATCGACATATTTGTGAATTCAATTTTATGTCAACACACTTACTATAATTAGTAAAGAAATATGCAACAAAAATACTCAAACTTGTGGGGGGAAAAATTAATGTCCAAATGAGTTACGTTCATTTCCAATTAGTGGGAAAAAAAAAATGCAAACCATGTGGAGATTTTTAATAAAACACTAAAACTTGTGGGAAAAAAAACTAATGTCCAAATATGTTATGTTCCTCTCCAATTTTAATGAAAAGAATACAAACTATGTGATAATTTATGCAAAAAGAAGTATGCAATAAAAACACTATTTTGTGTGTGTGTGTGTGTGTGTGTGTGGGGGGGGGGGGGTGAATTAATGTCAAGGTGTGTTACCTCTCAAATTATTGGGG
>BPLS01000444.1:458989-500457 GCA_019656275.1 Rhododendron kiyosumense
ATTAAGGTGTGTTCGAACAATATGTGGTAATTTTTTGTCCAAACACTCTCTGAGCCTATCAATGTAATGTTGCCATCAACTCGGTTCTTGAAAAGCTTTGTTTTTCTTTTTGATACAGACAAGAGCTATCTTTGGGTTCCAATTCAAAACAGCTCTTCTGTCATTGACATACTTCGATCGGTTCCTTTCAAAGCGTTCCATCGGCGTGAGCATCTCTCTCCCTCTCTTAAAATGGGATTTTCTCCTTCTTCTTCTTTTTTCTTTCTTCATAACTCAATATCCGGCCAATTTACGCGCACCTAAACTAATCTTGTTCTGTTTTATCTTATTCGGGAATCCTGTTGATTTTTGTAGTACGGGATATTATGGGCAATTCAATTGTTAACCGTGGCGTGCCTATCGCTTGCCGCGAAAATGGAGGAGCTCAATGCGCCCAAGTTGTCCAAGTACCACGTATCCGGTATCGAATTCCCGAGTAATGGGATTCACAAAATGGAATTAATGGTCTTGACTACACTGGAATGGAAGATGGGTTCGATAACTCCTTTCGCTTACCTGAATTACTTCACTGCCAAATTTTGTATTGAGTTCAAAGATAGCAAGCCGCAAGAATTGGCCTCCACTGCTACAGAACTCATTTTGGCTGTCCCAAAAGGTATTCTCCTACTATTCTTGAACTGAAATTGGTTTTGGAATGTGTTTCTGATTCTGTACTTATGTACGTGCATTATGTTTGGTTTATTAATTAATGGATTTGTGAACTATGATGCAGAGATTAATTTGACGGATTTTCGACCGTCGGTTATTGCTTTCTCGGCGATCTTGGCAGCTTCGGATGATCGGTTAACAAGAAATGCAATGGAGATTAAGATGAGTGTCATCCCATCCTTGGGTTCCCTCCCAAAAGTGAGTTTTCCATTGCTTTTAGATTGTTTTCTTAGCGTATTTCGGAATCTATTTTGTGTAACTCTTCTCAATAACATTGTTGGATGACGGGTTTTCGAAACTCGTTTGTAGCTATCGAAAGAAAGAGACACGATATCGTTAAGCAGTCGTGAGTTCAAAAATACTAGTTTCGAAAATGGCATTTCGCAAAGTTGATTCCGAAAGTTAGGAACCGAAACGAATTGGTACTTGGTAGTACTGTCTAATTTATCTCTTGTTTGTTATAATGGGCAGGATGATGTACACTCCTGTTACAATCTAATGCTGGAAATAAAGATGGAAAAATCAAGTACACCAAAATCAGCGGTATTGTCCCCTAACTCGAGCCCGGTTGATGTTCGGGAGAATCCCTTGATCACCTCTGCTGTTGGCACTAAGAGAAGACTCACTTACGATGGCTGCGACCAGAATTGCCCTAACCTGAAAAATCATCGACCGTAATTACAAGATTTTTTTTGCCATTTTAGCAAAGATTTGATTGGTTTTGATTTTTCTATCGATTACTACAATTTTCATTGGTTGGATTAGAAGGTTTTCTTTCAATTTTTTTTCCTTTTTTGGGTTGGGGGTTTCCATTTTCCAATACCCAAGAAAGTTTTCGAGCCAGTGACAACCAAGCAAATAGTGAAAGGAGAAATAAAGAGAAAAACAGATAGAAAGAAAGAAAAAAAATGGTAACTTTAGCCATGAGGAAGAACAAGCTGAGGGCCAAAGAGATGTGCAGAAGGCCAAATTGAAGACTGTTTGTCAGTAGTTTTTTTTTTTCCCTCCTTTTTTATTTTTGGTAGAGCTTTGCTTTCTTGAATGCTTAACAACTTTTGAAATTTGTTTTTATATTCATTTTTCCTCTTATTCTGATTGGGGAAAAAATGTAGTGTAGAGGGATGTTGAAGCCCTACCTTTTGATAAGGGGGCTTGGGATGCTTCCTATAGTGTCTTTCCAAAGGGCAAAAGCCATTAGGATTTGAGGAATGAAGGAGTTGTTTTTGTTTGATTTGATACATCTTGTGCTGCATTTTGGGCCATCAAAAAGAAAGTAATGTAAAGGTGAGTGTGATTGGATATGTTTGAATGTTGGTGGATGCTTTTTGGTTGGTGGAGTGGGCAACCACTTCTCTTTCACTTTTTGATTGTGCTTTGTTTGGGGTTCATGAAACCTCCCAAATTCGTGTTTGCAAGATTACCATTTAGTTAATGTGCAATTGGCAAAAGTTGATGAATTTACTCTGTCGTCCTTCTCTTTTGAAATTATTACTAGAAAAAACAAGAAAAGTTAATGATGATGTTCTTGACAGACTTGAAGGGTAAAAGTGAAAACAAAAATATGAAAAGTGCAATGACTAATGTTTTCTTAATTTGGAAGCCTGAAAATGGACCAACAAATTGGGAAGGAACGAGAGGCAAAGTGATTTTTCTTTACAACAAAAATGAGAATTATTAATCTTTGAAGATGATTACAAAGATTAAAAATGATCCAAAACACAACGGTATCAGAGCATATGAACCAACAAACACTTAATACCCCAACAATCATATGCTGCCCAGAGCCCAAACAAAAGTTGGCAATGAGCCAACCAAAACCGAACGGCATTAGATCAAATGTAACAAGGAGAAGCCAAAATATGGCTAATCCTGCCCCCAAAACCCTCTAAAATCAAAATAATAGCCCTAAAAAACACATATCCCTGAGAAATCCCCCACACAGCAGCAGAAGGTTTACAAGCCGCTCCATGGGCACAAGGCCAACTTACTCCAAACAGCATTCCATTCACACACAAGAACTACATACCCCCAAAACCAGATTCCCAATGTTTTTTTACTGAACCTGTAAACCAGACTATTTTGGGTTGAGGTTGTACCCCTATTATTGGCACCAATTGACTCCATTGTCAAAGTAGGGTTGCGGCCACGTTGGATTGGTCGGACTAATATTCGACACATGATCTTGTGGAACAAGTAATTTTACCCGTCTAATAAGGATATCGAAACCACATTCTTGAGATAGTATACATTTCTTTTGCGAAATTAGTTATCCAATAGATACAGAATTCAGACACTGACCTTGTAGTGAGACGAAATTTCCAACCTCATTTCTAATTTGACCAATCAAACGAACGCCTGCTCATTTGAAATTTCGCTTTCCCCTGCCTTTTGGAGAATTATGCTGTACCATGAAGTTCTCAAATGTAACCAAAAGAATAAACTGGGATTTTTTTTTTTGATGAAGTAGTTCCTCATTCAAGAAGTGGAATTGGTTCATTAAGAAGCTGATAGAATTCACCATTGAAGTTCATTAAGAAGTTGACTAACATCTTGAAACAACTCTTAAATGACTTCACCTTTTTAAGACAGTATTAGGATTATGAATTTGTTGGGAAGCTTTTGAACAGAAAGGAAGAACGGGAGATATTGCCAAGCATCTCCTTGCAAAGCAATGTCGAGCAACTGATTCGGTCGTTCATCTCAACCTGGACGACTCAGATTGAATCTAAGCACATACAAATCTACTGCTTGGCCGCATGTCCTATTCAAAAAACATAAATTATTTGACAAATTTCGAACAAAACCTAACAAAAATATCTCAAATAGAGCTCAAAACATCAATGCCTATATCCATTGATGAAGTAGGACCCAACCCTTTCATCCTCTTTGAAAAGAGGAGTTAGTAAAATCATGGCAAAAAAATTGGTGTCAGAGGATTCCCCCTTGGGGTTCAAGACCTCCAGTCTGGCATGGTACCCTAATTTCCAATAGCTACAGTTTCTTCAAGGACAGTCCCTTGTTCTTGTGCGCTAGTTTTTTTTCTGCAATGAGTAATACTGTAATACTGCCCCTGTTCTCTGGTCATCAGCTTCTGATTTTTCCCTTTTTGTAACCAGATGTCTGGGCCAGCTTACACGTATCTGGACTAATTTCGGAGCCTTGAAACTAACGACTGGACAACCCCTCCTATGGCCCTAAGATTTGGAATGTTCGGCCACCGTGGAATTTGAACAAGCGATCTCATTAAGAAAAAACACCTATTAGCTTTCTCGTACTCACTTGGCCAAACCACTTCGGTAAAGCAAGAACTGGTCCATCAGCTTCCGATTGGTCACAATAGATGCCAATTCTCCAGTCAAACACATGTTGGTGAATTCACATGTTTTTGTCTTATGAGATAGCACCAAAAATCATTTGTGGAAAAAAGGAAGCACCATGGTAAATAGGTTAAAGTCATGTATTTTTTTTTCTTTCCCTGGTTATGATAGAACTGTTGCAGGGCTTGTCGCCAGTGTATAAACATGTTGTTATCAAGACACTTAAATTAACATTTAACATGATGCTCGAGCTTAGTTTGTTACAAGTTCGTTTGAGATCAACTCGACTGGTAAATCAATCAACCTTGAACACATTTCATAACTTCAAATTTCGAGCCGTGCTGATTTTCAATTTTCATCGTAAACTCCACAAACTAAGATTAATTTGTATTCAATCAAACCATAATTTGAAAGTTCAACATCATAAGGTTTCATACTTTCCTTTGAAGCAACTTATATGGAACCAATCTTGTTTCTCTTACCTTATTTAATATTGGGATGCTATTTATGGATAATGATCTTGAATTTAGTTTTCTTCAAAAATTATCACTTGGAGCTTTATATCTCCTCGCAAAAAGTCACTTTGCAATGTTATAAAGTACAAATAGATGTATAATGAAAAAACTCTCTTTTGGTCACATGCTCCATGGTCTTTAACAACATGTTTGGATGCGGGGAAAGAATTTGGGGTATTAGTTAATAAGGGATAAGATTAGGGAATATTAGTTAATAAGGGATGATCCTCATCCAAACGGCTTCATAAACATTGATGTGATGTTTATGAATGGAGATTAAATCCAAACAGGTTCATAAACATTGATGTGATGTTTATGAATGGAGATTAAATAATGAATTGTTTGGATGAGGTATTAGAGAATGGGGAATTAAATAATACTTGGTTTGGATAAGGGATTAATATGGGATATAGGGAATAGTGGATGATGTAAAAAGCTATCAAATGACCATTTTACCTTTGTGCAGTTCCAAACTTAATTATGTATTATGTTATATATAATTACAAATATAATTAATCTTTCACACCTTAAGCCTTAGTATTTAATTTTACTAATAAATGTACTAATTTAATAATATTATAAAATAAAAAAGTCAATTTTAATTTGATAAAATTCTTTCTTTTTTTTTTAAATTCTGTTTTTTTTATTTTTTAAAATACATTGTTTGGTAGTTGAAAATGTGTCCACTAGTTATCTTGATAAAGTTGAAACTTAGCCAAAATAAAACAAGTGCATTCCATTGAATTGATCCACTGAATATCTTAAAAAGGGAAGAAATTAAAATGCAATTGACATTTAATTATAATAACTCCATAAACAAAAGCCACTATTTGCATCGTGTTCAAATAATCAAAACCAAATGTAATAACAATACAATTCTAATCTACTAATTTCATCACAATGAACAAAATGAGTGCACCAACAATGATGCCAACAAGGAATGTACTACATTTGCATTTGTTAGTATCACTTGAGGTTCCGTCTTGGCTTTCCAACAGTGGAGGGAAGTCATCATCTTCAATTCGGTTAGCTTGTTCTAACTGGTTCAAATTTGGTGAGCCGAGAGGTTATTCGGGGGTGTTCGGACAAATAAGCCAAAGTGGCTTATTTTTTGTTCTTATTCAAAAAAATTTCGTATCACGTGGCTTATTGTCAATTTTTTTGGGGATTATTGCATCCTCACGACGAGAGGAATCTAAAAAGTAAAAAATTTTGACCGAAATCCAATTTTTTTTTAATAAAGACGAAACAAGTGGCTTATTGGCTTATTTTCGTTTTTTTATGGGTTTGTTTGGCTTATTTTTGGAGGGAAAGCCAGTGGCTTTTTTAGAAGAACAACCCCTTCCTCTAGTATAGTGCGCCGCACCTAAGCAGCATGAGCCTCATCCCAAGATCCAAGCAGCATGACTAGCTACATGCTTTTTCCTTGAATCAAAAAATTATACGAACACAATTATTGAACGTTTCTTGCACCATTCTATACTGAACACAGCATGACAGGGGCACGTTGCTCTTTGGGTTGGTCTGCTGGTGCATACTATTATAACTTCTAATTTGACAGACTCGAGTTAGAGGCTGTCCCCTAGAAAATCAAATAAAAAAACTATTTTGCCCTGGTATGTAGATAGCAATTATTGGAGCTAATAGGAGGCTGTTTTTCCTTCTTTAATCTCTTCTATCCAAAAATCAACATTTTGTTCTATAAATGACCAACCCATAGCCGCAGAAAAACACTTCAAAAAAACGTTCAGTTCACGTAGGTTGAATGGACATTTCTCTGCATTTTTAAAGTTTTTATCACTTTATTATTCTAACCATTTTGTGAACTGGTTTTCAACATACAGCAAATCACCATCCTAGTTTTTTGTTTTCTACGCGTACATAAAGCAAATTAGGTTTAGTCCAGCCACGTCCATGTGGTTCTAGGTTCAAGGGGGATAAGGAGGGGTAGAATCATCAAGTTTCACTGGGAATTAGGGGAGATAACTTATGGGGACCTCAAACCCTAGCCGAAGATAATACCGCCGATTCCCCCTTCTCCGGTCTTAGCCAAGAAACGGGACAATCGAAAACCCCTGAATTTTGCCTTCCCAAACGAGGGTAAAGAGAGGGGCCCAGGGTCTTATTCTGGGGTAAAAACTTATCCCCCTCCAAATGAAGCATCCAAACGGGCCCTAAGCAATAAATTTCATAGACATCATCAAACCTAATAAGTAAGTCTTTGGCTTGGCTTAGACTCTAGACATTAATTAGTTTCGTCTCTTTAACCCTGCTTTTTATTGTGTATTTCTCTATGATGGGTTGGCTGTGGCTTGCCTTTTGTATTCGGATGAAATCAATGTAAGTGCCATTTGGCATTTTAATGATATGTGCTTTAGATCAAAAAAAAAAAAACCCCCTAATAAGCACATTTCTATACTTTGATGAGCATGGCTAAATTCTTGGCGTATCTTTACGAAAATAAATGCTTTGTTTGGATTGTGTTTTGAAATTTTTTTTGAAAAATTGTAGAGGTAATAAGTGGAGAAAGATAGAGAGAGAAATATTAGAAGTAGGGGGAATTTTTTGAAAAATTCTTTTTGAAAATAAAAGAGCACAAGGCAAAAACATGACACTGCAATTTAAAAAATGGAAATGGGATGTTTGTCACCGACCCTAAATAGGTGTACAAATTTGCTTTGCAAATTTTAAAACCAAAGTTGCTATGATTCCTGTCTTACTTTTCGAAAAATGATAATATCAAAACTGTTTTTATTAATGTCAAAAATTTAGTGCATAAGTGACTTGTATCCTACACATGATACGAGCCTAACTCTTCCCTAACTCCACCTTAATTAACCATAGATTACCAAACTCAACCCTACACTACCCACCTTACCCATAGCCAACCCCAAACCTATCCTCTACTCTCATGCATGGCCGGCCCAACCCCAAGGTCCAAGAGGCCTGGGCCTTGGGCATCTCAAAAATTTCAATTTTTAGGAGTACTCCAATATTTTTCACTTTTTGAGTTTGAGCATGACTCTTTTTAAGTCCAATAGAATGAAAAAAATGCTCAATTAGAGGTAATGAGTTAGCCCAATCCACCATCCACAAGTCCAAGTGCCCAACCCGCTAAATCCCCAAAATCATTTCCCCAAACCACAGAATAACACCTCCCCAAAATCGTTTCCCTACAAACCCACAACAAAAACTTGACGATCTCGTATTTTGTGTTCGTATATAATGATTAATAGAACTTTATATTGGTTTGGTTTTCCCGTACTGTGATTGTTGCTGTAAAAATTGTTAAGTATTAACTTTTTAATGGCACACTTTTTTATATTAGGTCTTAGGCACTAAAAATCTTTAGGCCGACCCTGCTCCCATGGCTAACTCTTCCACCAACAAGTGGAATGGGAAAAAAAATACCACCCATGCCGCCTTGGTTGTCGAATCTCTGGTGCCTACAAACCCATCTGATCATTTATATCCGCAATGGCAATCGCTCGAGCTACTTTCGTAATGGGCATCGCGCCACGAAAATACACTATTATGCATGAGAAAATTCTCAATATGAAATGCAAATCTCATTCAAATGCTCTAAGCACCATGAGAAAATGACATAGCATTAATCGTGGGGGTAGATGGTGCCTGAGAATGTTCTTTGCACTCTATCCATTGAGATGCAAATTTTATGCTTAGTTGAGAATGTCCTCACGTACGTTCTAAGAGATTGCAAGACATGAGCAATGAACCCTACGAAGATGATGATTGTGATGATGAATCGAACTTATAGGTGTTGAGTGCGTCAAGTATCAAACATTCTGCTTATTGTCTAGATTTCTCTTACGTTTCTTCATTGTGCACGTAGAACTTGTCAAATTGATATCAAATAATCGACTTAAATAGCTTTGGAAATCCCCTTCGAGCCTCCTCAAGTTTATCTGTCAACATTCGTGATTGCAAACAAATCAGTTTCGATATTGCAAAAAAGCAAGCAAAATGTAACCATAAATTCAATCACATACTTCAAATCATCATTTTTGAGTTTCAAACCTCTAGGATCGAAATCAATGGAATTAGGGTTTCGAAAGAGAGGGGAAAGAGACAATGAGACCATGTTCGGTACCTTATGAGGCTTTGAAAGCCAAGGAAAGTGGGAGAAGGAGGTTAGATTTTCATTTGGTCGCGCATTTGAGGGAGAAGGATGCAGAAGAAGAAAAATATGTTAGGGTTTTCGTGTTTTGTATACGAAGGGCATTTCGAGAATGTGCCATAGAGTTTGATGTAATTAGGGTCAAAAAGCTTGACCGGTCTCTTAAAAATTCCTTCTTCCAAAAATATGGAGTAGTTCTATTTTGTTGATAGGCTTGGGCTACCCAAACTTAGGCCTCGTTCCGCTAAGGAAAATAAATACTTATTTATTTATTTTTTTAATTAAAGATGATGTATTCTCTCGTAAAGTGAGAAATGAGTACTTTAAAAAAAAAAAAAATTAGTGGAACGGGGCCTTAAAAACACGCTTGATATCGGCCTTGCCAAGTTTAAGCCCGCTACACCAAACCCAAACTCACTTTACTCCAGCCCAGCCCATCCACTCGTTCGAAAAATTCCACTGAGCGCCACAACACAACGTTCCAAAATTCAGATGTGAGAACTGAGCAAAATCAGACTAATCAGTTGCGTAAAAAACACAAAAATGGAGAAGAGACTCCGCTCGTCGCTCCAGACCTCCGCCGAAGAATTCCTCTCGTCGGCGGCGAAACTGGGGTTCAAATCGGCGAAGCCCTCTCTCAAAGCCCTAATCCACAGCCTCAAACCCTCCTCCTCCTCTCTCTCCTCTTCCCTCCCGCTCTCTCTCCACCAACTCATCTCCCAGTCCATCACCCGCTTCAAACAACTCTCCCAACCCCCCGCCCCCGCCGTGGACCCGGCCAAGTCTCCCAAATCCCCGCCCTTGAAGCGCCCCCGACGCTCTTCCCGCCACGTTTCCAAGAACAACCTCGATGATTCAGGTGTTGTGTATTTTGATTCACATTTTAAGCAATTATGTATTTGGTTTATAGCATTTGTTTCCTGACAGTATTGTCCTTACGCCCTGTTTGGTACATATGGAAAAGGAAGGAAAGGAAACGAGAAAGAAAGTTTGAGGAGCTAGGTAGTGTCAGAGCAGATTTGACTATTTTCTTCTCTTTTTCCTCTCAATCCAAACAAAGGAAGAGGATAATATTTTATTTTCCTTTCTTTTCCATAGGTACCAATAATTTTTCATATGTTACCTATGTGAGTACTCAATTATTCCATTAGAGGAGGTTAATGGATTTGAACGTTGGCTGAAAGTTACAAATGGATTTTGTAACTCTTCAAGTCTTAAGGCTTTATCTCAATATATATATCCTTGTCACTGCGGCCTCCTATTATTTGCGTTTACAGAAATTCTAACAAATATATCCAACATCAAATATTTACAACATCAGGCACAAAAGATGAAGAGTCTAAAGTGGTCAATGAAAGGGAAAATGTGATTCAGAAGCTTCAGATTTATACTTATGTGGCGCTTCTATGCGTTTCGCATCCGAAAAAGGTGTTTTCGCCCTCAGATTTGTTACTGGCTGTTCGTGAGTTGCACGACAATCTGGTCCTGTTCGAGTCGGATCCGGTTTTACTCTCGGAGGTCTCGAGTCTGTGCGATTTGTGGTGGAAATCGGAGTTTCCCGGCCGAGAAACCCTAATTTCGCAGTCATTGCCGGTTTTGCTGTCGAGGTCTTTGACATTGAAGAAGAAAGTGGACGTGCATAGAGTTTATGCAATTCGTGAAGCGTTCACATTGTTTGATTTTGATGATGAGAGCATTGAGGACTTGAAGCTATTGCTGATAAGGTGTGCGATCGCTCCCTTGTACTTAAAGACGGAGGATGGGAGGAAGTTCATAGCATATATGTTCGGGTTAAGTGGGCAGTTGTTGAAGGAGGCACTGGCTATGATTAAATCGCAGATTCCGTTTGGGAGGAAGTCGATGCTGGAGGCATACAGTGAGATTTTGTTCAGGGGTTGGAAGCTTGTTGAGAGGAACTTGAGGGATGAGATTGAGAATGGGTTTCTGCAGGGGTTGATTGAGGGGGCAATACATGCTAGTTCTGATTCGTTGGCTGCCTCAATAAGAAGGGTTTTGGGAGGGTTTATTGCCCAAAGAACGGTTGATGGTGTTGAGAAGCTTTTGTTTTGCCTTGCTGAGCCTGTGATATTCCGGTCACTTCAGGTTTTTCGCTATTTCTTCATGTATTTTTGCTGCCATTTTGGATAGTTGGCTTGAATTGAATAGCCCTATATGGTGGCCACAACTGATCTGTGTTGCTTATTGGAACTTGTTTCATTTTCTTGATTTATCATGTACATGTATGGAAAAGTTGTGACCTGTCACTATGGCAAATGAGAAAAATAAGACTTCATTAGAAACAAAGGAAACCATCAATCAAGGTAACAAGGGTAGTGAAGAACAACCCAAGAACAATGAGGGATTAATCATCGACTAATTCCCGACTAATGTACATAACGCCTAATCAATGCATTGGGTGGCCACCTGGTGCCTAGGCCCCGCCCACCTATACTGACTTTTAGAACACTCCATCATGTCAGTGTCTCTGTTTATGACAATGTATACTTCAATAGATTTGGAAGGAGTAATGACTTTGGCGGCTCAGTAAGGCTTAAATGCACTATTACTTGCCACCAAATCATCGACAGAACCATTTCATCACCCTATTGAGTTCTCAACTATGTTTTTAGTTCTTCAACTTGTTAATGACTTATTTCTTTGGACAATTTGAGCGAGCTTAATTTTTGATGTTACTGCAAAATTTGGGCAGGTTGCCAACTCAAATGTTCGTCAAAATGCGTTGCATCTACTTCTAGACCTGTTCCCTCTTGAAGATCCTGATTCTACAAAGGAGGTCAAAGATACGCTGCTGGATAAACAATTCTTTTTGTTGCAGAGATTACTGATGGATGACTGTCCAGATGTGAGGGTTGTGGCAGTAGAAGGTTCCTGTCGCATTCTTCATCTGTTTTGGGAAATCATTCCTACGTCTACCATCACAAAGATGATCACCAAAATATTTGATGACATGACTCATGATCCATGCAATGAGGTCAGGCTTGCCACGTTGAATGGCATTGTATATTTGCTTGGCAATCCTCAATCTCATGAGATTCTTAAAGTTCTTCTACCAAGATTGGGGCATCTGATTCTCGATTCTTCCTTTGCCAATCGCTCTGCTCTTGTAGATCTCCTTCTTCTTTTAAGGGACATTAGGAGTTTCCAATTTCATAAGGTACATATTACCTTGCAATTTAAAATTTGGAGTCCTTATCAACAAGAACTATTTGTGATGCCTCTTGTCCTCAATAGTTGATTAACCTTTTTTCTGTTGATATTTCACAGGTTGTGCGCCTGGATTTATTACTGTCAACACTTGCAAGTGATCAACCGTCGATTGGTCAAAAAATCACTAAACTTCTAATGCCATCATACTTCCCCTCAAAAGTAACTGTGGAGGAAGCATGTAATCGGTTTGTCACATTAATCAAACGGTCTCCCATAGCTGGGGCAAGGTTTTGTGAATTTTCTCTATCAGAAGGGGCATCTTTGCATTCTCTCATGGAACTAGTCAAAGTTTGCATCAGTTTGGTTTTGTCTCATAACAAACTTGATGGGGATCAGATTGATGGCTTACTAGTCGCCATTGCCTACCTTTGCAAAAGCTTAGTGAGTGAGGTATCATATCAGGCTACCATTAAGGAGTTGTTGTCCATTGAAAAGCTGAGATGCTTGTTTGGGGCTGCAGCTACTCAGCGTGCTCAGTCCTCTGTTTGTGAGATTATTTCCTGCGTCTCTCCAGATGATATTGGTGTGCTTTTTGACGATTGCATGGCTTTGGTCACAAGTTGTTGTGGTTTATCCAGAAACATGGAAAGGCAAGTTGAAGTGAGGTCCATCCACAAGATGATGCTGTCTTGTAATTGGTTTGATGAGATGTTTGAAACTCTGGCAAGGATTTTGCAAAACACTGCCCATGGATGCCATACCAAATTTGGCACAGAAATACCAAGTCACACTGATCCCTTTGCCAAGCGAAGGAAAATTAAGTCTACGAAGGGGAAACATGTCAGTGGGAAAAAGTTTTCCACCACGTCTACATCTTCATTTGAAGATGAGTATTCCGTTGCTTTAGGAATAGCCTGGCAAATAAAGGACTTGCTTGTAGATGAAAACAGTCGAATTGCTATGTTGAAGTCTCAAATTTTGGAAATCGCATTTTTTGCTTTAAAGGTCATTTCTGAAGTCAGCATTGTACAGTGCAGGCATTGCGATTATATGGACACATCTCCAATCTTGGCATATACATCTCTTACTCTCCACATGTCTCTTCAAAATGTCAGCATAAGTGGAGTAAACAATCACGGAACCAAGAAAAAAGATTCTACTGATTCTGCAAGATCATCTTTGGAGGCAAGTATATTAGCGCAGAACTATTTTGTTGATTACGGTCTAAACACATGATAAGGTTTATCACCTGAGATTGTTCCATTGCTTTTGTACATGAACTCAAGTCTTATTTGCTACACATGAAATCTGGATTGTCTAATCGATTGTAACTACTCGTCGAGACTTGATACCTCCTGACCTGAACATGTCTATGAATCCTCTTTTACTTTTTCTTGTTCCATGCATACTGAAGTACTCCCATTTCTTATTCTCATATGTCCAGTAATAAGCTTGGCTGCTTCTCACTTATTTCTCCTGATCAGCCCTTTCGTGAATTTCAGATTCATTTTTCTATTTCTGATTTACATCTCCCTGAAAATCTGGATTAGTTGTTTTGTGGTTACTGATTTTCATTGGTTGCTTGGTTTTCTAGAGTGATTTCTGTACAATTCGTCTTCTTCGTTTTTAAATCAATTGGTTCCTCTTGGTTAAGTTACCATGGAAGGTCGTTTGCAAGTACCAAAGTTTCAGAGAAGGGTAGATGGAATTTCTACTATCAATGGCATTCTTGTTTAAAGATAGATCACGGGGATCTGAAGGAAGAAAATACTAACTTTTGTACTTCTCATCTACATTATCATGTTTAGTGAATCATATGAAATGGTGGGAATTTTGAAGTTTTCTTGGTTGATTTTATATTAGGGAATCTGCCTTAACTGGACTCTACCTTTTCCATCACCTTTTGTGTTAATGACTTTTTGATTGGTTATTCTTTTGCCACTGTTTAAAATCTGATTCTGTGGTTTTTCAGCCAACTTTGCTGGAACAGACCATGGATCATCTATTCAACTGTACAAATAAATTATTTGAAGCTGGTGACACAGGAAACTCTAGGGAATTGCCGTCAGAAGCAAAACAGGATAGGAGGAAGAAGACGGGCTATCATGGCCAGCAAGAGAAAGATTCAGAAATCAGAACCTCAAGCCCAAGTGATGGAGGTCAGTGATGGCAGAAGGGTATTTTTTGCCTGAATGCATCTGTTTTAGTGAGCCCTCGTTTGCGAATATTTTGTGAGTATTGAAATTAAATTATTAAAACAATGATCGATGAAATGGGCATAGTGTTTCTCATCTTGTGAGTTTGACCCTGCAGTTAGTGCTCCTCATTTGAAGGACTTTGTTGGCCAATTTTTCCCCTCTGAAGTTCCAACTTTCCAATTATCACCAAAACTTGGGGAACTGCTGAGAAGTGGTAGAACTAAAAAAAAAAAAAAAAACTTTTGATTGTCTATTGAATAAAACTGGAATGGTTATATGATAAAAACGATTGCACTTCGGAATATATGGGTCAGTTTGTTTTGATAGTTCATATCGATTCTCTCGTTTGTCCATGCTGATCCTGCACTTTATATTCAACACAAACAACATTTCAGAGTGTCATGTTGGGCCTCTTGCAGGTTAATTACCAATTTAATTTGGCAGCTTTCTGGACCATTGTTAGTTTGTTATTATTACTTCCAACTCTGTCCCGACTCCAAATAGTATTGGTAAACTATTAGTTGAGCTTATTTATCAACTTCATGCAGAATCCATTTTAAGCGAACAGAAAAGGATGTCCAGTACAGTGAAGATCCTGACTGCAGTTCTCAAGTACATTGTCGATGCAACTGCAATGGGTCTTATTTCCTTCAGTCAAATCAAGTGCTTGAAATTCTCACTGGATTATGTGGAGTTCATTATGTCTAATTTAAAGCAACAATCCAGTGACAAGCTGCAGTTTAAGGAGGAAGATTTTAAAGATGCATTCCTCTGTTTGAAAAGCTCCTTCACCTATTTCGCCAAATTGCTCAATTTAGTCCTTGTAAGCTCCAATGGAGATTCACTCCCTCCCCCAGAAGCTCATAACCTTGCTAATGGTCTTCTCGATCTCATAGTTTCAATTGAATCGTTTTTGGGCTCTGGTTATGCAACACGTGTTGTTGCTGCAATGAAGCCGTGGCTACCTGACTTGATTTTGGCATTGGGGTCAGCATACATACAGAAGCAAACTGTAGAAGACAGAGAATCTGAATTTTCCTGTTATCCATTATGGCTCACAATGTTAGCAAAAATTGAATTCCATGAAATAAGTGAAGTTGCGGACGAGGAAAGTGAGAAAGTTTCTGAACTGTTGGAGTTTCCTGCATTCAATAAACTTACAGAAATGGTAATTCTACTTTTAAGAGGAAATGCAAACGTATTGGATGCAGTTGGGGTGGTTTTCTTGAGTGGTATAGAGGCTGGGCTGGAAAGGAAGGACTTTGAAATGGTGTTAGGAATTGTGCACTTCGTCTATGCAAAATTGGTTAAGCAGGAACGCGGAGAGTGGGAAAATCTGAAACTGATGTCGGCTTTTGTGCACGGCATTTACCTGCGATTAGAGAGAGAAGCTGAGCTGAGCAACAATGAGGATGAAAGGAAGATGTTGCAGAGTGCAATGGTTTTGCTTGAACCTGTTCAGAGAAGTAACATGGACGGTTTTTGGAAGGATCAAATGGAGGAAGAATAGTACTGTGGTTGCTAAAATTTGTAAGTTTGGTAGTCAACGGAGGAAATGTGCAAGGGAATGGACAATCTCATTTAACTGTTTGTAAGATGTTGAATGGAAATGTGCAGTTTGTTTTGAAAGTTCACCACAAACTGCCTTTACCATACCATATTTCCTTGCACTATTATGTGCTTTGCAATCATTATATATTTAGGCTTTGGGTAAGTTGGAAGAAGTAATTCCTTTTGCGTGGTTCATTAATGTTATGTTTGGGTTGAGATGAGGGTTTTTTTTGTTTGGTGAAAAGCAAGAACTTCATTAAATAAATAACAAAAGCAACACAAAAAGGGAAATAGAAAATAAGATTTAGATCTACACATAGACAAATAAAAATATACTTCGCCGAAAAAGAATCTACGATGTTAGAAACTATCCTCCCTCATGGAAGTGATATTAAAAAACTTGGCATGGGTATTGTCATCGCCACCTCTACTGTTGCCAAAGAAATTGGAGCCCATAATGTGAATTCAATGTACTATAGAATAGTGGTGATTAATTTGAAAATGTAGGGAGATTTAAGGAATCTCATCTCACATTGTGAGAGTGTCTCAAGCCACATCCACGAGAGATCGAGGAATAGGAGAGGAGGGGAGGTGCGGCAGGGGTTCTACAAGACCTAAGATACGAGAAATGCTCACACACACACTCACTCACTCACTCTCTCTCTCTCTCTCTCGGCTTTCAAGTTCTACCGGTAACCATGGTCAAGATGATTTTGAGAGAGAGCGAGGAGGGGGAGGGAGGGACAGATGATACCGTGGGTAAGGGGAGAGACTACTCTGGCCGAGTAATTACTTACTCTATCTATTTCGATTTGCTTGTCCAATTTCGGATTTTAAGGAAACCAAATCTAATCCTTTGATTTGAAAATCTACATAATTTGAGCCATTGATTTTGAAATTGAACAGTCAATTTGAAACATATATAAGTCAAAAATGAGACAAACAAATTAAAATAGAGGAAGTATTAGTGATATTAGTGCCTTGCAATCTTCCTTAAAGTACCACCACATTGTGCCCCAATATTTTTTTCCACTACAAATACTAGACTCTTATACACTTAATCTTAAGCCTTATATGATCTCAATGCGATGAAAAGGACAATTGGGCACCAAATGGCAGTGTGCCAGTTAAACCGGTAGCCTTTTTGGATCAAAGTTGAATAAATCAATGGCAAGGATTAAACATAAGAAAATCCAAGTGGTATGTAAAGAAGTAAAGCTGGCAAACGGAAACGAAACACAATAACACGATACCAACTGGACACGAAATTAGTGGGTTAGGGTTGAACATTTTTTACACGAAACATGAAAATGATATGACTTGAGAACACGAATTCTAAATGAATCGGGTTCGGATTGAACAAGCGAAACACGAAATTGACACAGCCAACATGGTTACTAATCTGTGTCACCCATTAATAAAAACATACATACACACATATATATATATATGGTATATCTGTAATTCTATATAGAGTTGGGTAACGGACACGATAACACGACACAAACCGGATACGAAATTAACGGGTTAGGGTTGAGCATTTCTGACACGAAACACGAAAATGACACAACTCGAGAAACATGAATTCTAAATGGGTCGGGTTCGGATTGGATGGTTTATGACACGAACCCGACTGACATAACCCGAACACAATTCGACACAACTGTTTCCCATGTCTATATAGAAGGCAGGCATGGGTACAATAGATTTCAGTGCCACGTGTACACATCCCATACCAATCGTCATCCCCATAATCCAACTATCCAAGTTGTATCTTTTCAGCTTGCAGCGTATCCTCCTCTTCCCTCTGTTTCTTCTTTCCATCTGATCTCTAGTGAAAATGTCAGTCTCTTCAATCTCCATAATACTACCTCTGAAATCCATCAACACCACCTCAAAACCATTTTCTTCAGCTACTTTTTCTAATACTACTAGTAGCAGTAGGCTCCTTAACTACTACTACTACTCTTCCTCAAAACCACTCCAAGTATTCTGTCAACTAAAATCAGAAAGCAGCAGCAACTACCATCATCCTCACAGTGAGTGAGTTCTCACGATTGCTTCCCCTCCCTCCCAAATTACTCGTCTCTTTCGACGATCCACTTAAAAAATTGTCTATATTTCTGTAATATATAGTGATTTTATTTATTTTTTGAAAACTTATTTGTAATTTTGGATGGAGGGAGGATTTCTGTATCAAAGTTTCTGTATGTCTTTAACAATACCAGTAGTGGGATGAAAACTACTCGTTAGTAATTAAGAAGTTTGTAATATTCCAACTTCCGATCACGCATTTTGCAGAATCCGGTAGCAGCAAGTGGAAGACCATAATTTCAACGACGGCATTGGCCACCGCTGCTGCTGCTGCTGCGGTCGTGACGACATTTAGCGCCGGCAATATGCCTGCCCTCGCGGACCTCAATAAGTTTGAAGCTGAATTACGCGGCGAATTTGGGATAGGATCCGCCGCCCAATTCGGTTCCGCAGATCTCAGGTCCATTTCCCACACCCAGAAAAACAAACCCTATATATATGTATTCTGTGGAACCTTCTTATCAATAAGGGTTTCTTTTGTTGTTGATGTTATTGGTTCCAGGAAAGCAGTTCATGTCAATGAAAATTTCAGGTCAGTGTCCTGCATTTTCGTCAATGATTCCTTTGCATCGATGTTGCCTGGTAGTTTATCTTTGTTTGGCTGCAAATTAATTTGGTTCAAAATTGTTAGTGCATCTCAGGCTCTTACTCTTTTAATCAACTCAGAACCATAGTATGAGTAAAACCCTTGTAAACTCACTCGAGTCCACTCCTTGACTCAACTTCATACCCGATTGAGTTCTACGCAAAATTTTGACCAAATTTTTGAAGGCGTGTTTTGCTCTTCACGAGTTACAACTATGCCGTTAATGAAGCTTTTACTCATATTTGTGCTTAACATTGGGGTTTATCCATTGGAGTACTACATACCAAATGAAGCTTTTGCTTAAATTTTCTCAAATTTCAGTAAGGGCTGGAGATGCTTGTACACTATTTCAAACCAACCAAATCAAGTAGAGGAGATAAATGAGAGTAGAGTAATAGCTTTGTGTGGATTTCCAGTTGGACGAGGCTGTGAAATGTGAACTATTCCTGTTCTTTGGAGTATCTTTAGCCAATGTAGATAAAATAAAAATAAAAAAGAAGAAGAAGAAGAAGTTAGGCTTAGTGAACTAGATGAAGATGTTATGTTCAGAAATTAAAGTTCATCGGAACGATGCTTGTGTTAAATTGTTCTGGAGTGTCTTAATAATAGTTTCTCAATTCCATACTCCGACTATTCAGCGCAATAATGTGTTTTGATCAACCTAATGGCTGATACAGAAGAGCAAATTTCACATCTGCTGATATGAGGGAATCTGATTTTAGTGGATCAACATTCAATGGTGCATACCTTGAGAAAGCTGTTGCATACAAGGCCAATTTTACAGGTAAAGTGAATAAAGTGACATGTAAAAACTACAGCGAAACCTTTCAAGTACACAAAAGACTGTTCATTTGCTCGTCTAATGCCTTAGTTAGGAGCAGCACCAAACGGGCACGCAACGTAAAACTAACATTGTGACATGCAAATTTCGGAAAATTGGAGGACACGACCCATTAGGGGACATGTTAAGATACATTGCAAAATAACAAATATGGCTTTAATTACAAGAAGATTGGTATGATTTATGCTTTATTCACGTTGTTCATTGCATAATTCAAAATTCAGATGAGTGTTTCTACAAAATTTGTTTGGTCATCCATGTAGTACATAACAATGTTATCAATCCTGTACCGTACTGGCCAGTACGTACCGGATTGGAGAGAAACCGGTACCCTAAACCCCCAATACCGTTCCGGACCAAATGCCGGTCTTTACCGGCCGATACCGGTCATCTCGGAAAATACCAGCCGGTACCGGCGTACCGGGAACTCCCACTGAGATTTTGCACAGTTTTTTTTTTTTTTGCTCAGTTTTTTTTTTTCCCTACTGTCAAGTATCATTCAAAAAAAAAGAAAAAAGTTTCATCTTTAACCCCAAAAAAAATAATAAAACGTTTTTCAGAATTTTTGTAAAACGTGGCTTTAACCATAGTACGTACGCGAGGCTCAAATCCCGGATTTGCACCCCCCTACGCGCGAATAACCCATGACGCACACCCGGTTAATTGGTTTCCGAATCAATTTTTCCAAATTGCCTTCGGCCACGGCCCATTTTCCTGAGCGCGCGAGGCCTCTCCTTGGGTCCTCATTTACAAGTCCACTAGTGTGCAAAGTCATTTAAGATGAAAAAGAGTTTTGTAACTAGGCAATGTGGGACAAGATGTAAACACATAGGTATTTTATGATGAATTGCATAGTATGAGGGATTTTTTTGAATTATGATTATATATAGTTATTATATATATTGTAGTTGCGGTAAATCCGAAATAGTACCCGGTATCTGACCGGTGCTGGTACGTACCGTAACAGTAGGAAAACTGGTACCCTGGCCGGTACGGTATTCAGAACATTGGTACATAATCACTCAACCATAATTTATCACACAAAGACAAGGTTTTTCAAAGCTTTAACTAGAGCCTACTATGTTGTTTGGTACTCCCGACGTGTCCTGCAAGTTTCATTTGGGTGTTTGAGAGTGACCTAAAATTGGGGTCCCTGAAGCATCTAAAGATATGGCACTTCTATTTTGAGTATCTCGCATATGTCTGTATGGTGTCCTTCAGTGTTTGACATAGATATGTGACCTCGGCGAGATATTCTAACCTAATGTTCAATGAGAAATTAACTGTTCTTTGTCTTTAGTTTTCTGCTAAATTGCTGGCGCCTCTATCACCTTCATGTTAATGCCTGCCCTTTTGATCAAGTGACTATGAAACAGGTTCCATTACACATGTTTATTCTCATAAGGCTTGAATGCAATCTGCCTTGCCTCATGCAACAGTCTTTGTGCAGGTGCGGATTTGAGCGATACATTGATGGATCGCATGGTAATGTGACCCAAACCTCAGGATATGTTCATTACCATTGCATATGGGTTTGATTTAGGTTTTAAACTGTTACTTCAGTTTTTTTTGGTAATTCCAAAAAGTTACATAAATGTAGTAGTAATGATCGTGGATTCGTGATTGTTTCTTTGTACTAGTGTATACTTTATGTCAATTTCTTACATCGAAGTCTTAAATCATTTGAACATGTAACTCAGTAGTGAGGGCCTAAAACCGTAATGCAGAATTACCTAAAATAGCTGCTGTGCCTCTATTAAGCAAGACAATGTATTTTCTGTACTATGCTAACAGGTTCTCAATGAAGCCAATCTTACAAATGCTGTCCTTGTTAGATCGGTCCTCACCCGTAGTGATCTTGGTGGTGCTGTTATTGACGGTGCTGACTTCAGTGATGCTGTTTTGGACCTTCTCCAGAAACAGGTATCTTATGGCCACAATTTATATTGAATATACTTTACCAATTCACTCAATCATCCATCGTACAATAGTAATTAGCTTTGATTGCACATCAAAGCATCTAGAAGCCTATTTAATATCTCGATGGAATAAAGTGCAAGTGAAAAGAAAAAAGGAGATATTAGTTGCTGATTAACATAAATCGACACCTTAGGCTGCATGCTTCCTTGAGCAACAATGACAGATCGAACAAACATGAAGCATCCTGAGACGCTGACAGAAGCAGAAATTGGGCACCAACTAGAGAGCCCAAACCATCTCTTGAGTCAATTACGACTAAGCTCTGTTTGACACTACCACTAGGTCGACTATTTTCTTTTGTGCGAGGCATTGAATGCTCACGTCCTCTCACATAGGCAATTATCAAGTTGAATTGCTATCCAGGTTCCTGTAGTCCATAGATGAACTTTTGTCCATAGATTCCACTTCGCAGTTTTATGCCTTTAAAACTATTTGAACTTTCATCCTGATCTCTTTTATATGATGCAAGTTTCTCAGAGCATGTCATCTTTGAGCTTGTCATGTGTAGTGATAGGTTGAGCTTGTCATCATTGTATGACGCTCCCTAGTGTGTTACTATAGGGTTTCTCTTTTGTATCATTGTATCATTTTGATTAATGATATGAAAACCTCTTCTTTGTGGATCATAAAAAAAAAGTTTCTCACAGCATGGATCAACCATATATCCTAATCCACCCATGCAGGATTCTGTTGGGAATATAGACAACTGACAACTTCCAAGCATTATAACCTTGTCCTTTACATAATTTTCCTTCATTTATAGTCGATTGATAAATTGTGCATACCGATACTCTGGACTATCAATGAAGAAAGTATGGTAATGTGCACATAAATTAAATTGGGTCTCTAGGCCTGCCCTCTCTGATACCATTCGGCTTTGATTTGGGGGCATGGTTCTGCGGCAAAATGGATATAGGGGGGCTACTGTTTTAGTGGTATTTTGAGAGCAACTACTTTATGCATATTACCAAAGGTTAGGTCTGTCTCCAATCCTCCACCGCCCATACCCCCAATGATTGGGTACTTCATGGGTCTATTGTTGTTGTTGTTGTTGTTGTTGTATAGTCGATTGTAACCTTGTTCCTTTAAGTTGGTAATTTGTATATTGCTGAAGTTAATCAAGCTGTAAACTGTTAAAGTAATTGATTACACTCGTCAAAATGTGTTATAAAATGATAGCTTAGTGAAATGGAATGGTTTAACTGAACTATGTGGATAATAGCCCATTGGTGGCCGCGATCGTTGCAGCCATTATCTTTAATTTCCTTGCACACAGAGACTATTTTTTTGCATCACGCTGTCTTAAAAAAAAATCCCAAGTTTGACATCTGTTAATGTAATTCACGATTTCCGGATGCGACAAACTGTTGGAGTCTGTATTTATTCTTTTTCCATTTTGGTTTGGGAGGTGATTTTATTTTGTCTAGATTAGATACTCCGCCTGTTGGTTCAAGAGTTGATCACGAAGGTCATGTCGTGCATTTTGCTTGGAAAGGTTTATGCATCTCATGTGTATTTAGGTTAATATTTTTTCATGCATCATTAAAGGTTTTCAATGTCTTAATCTTGTATGAAATATCATGTATGCACTAACCTTATATTATTGGCCTCGTTTTATTTGAAGCGAAATTTTGTCTAGGGCCTTTTAAGTGCTTGCGCCTTAGTAGCGCCTTACTAGACTAAGGCCCTTGCATGCGTGTTAAGAGTGCCTTAGTAGTGCCTTAGCAGACTAAGGCCCTTGTACGCGTGCTAAGAGCGCCTTAAGAGGGCACTCCAGGATTTTTCCTTGCTTGGTCATATATAAGCTTGTTTTTCATTATTCTAGGGCACAAAAGAGTCATATAGCCCACTTTAGAGAGAGTAAAGCATTATCTCTTTTGCTCTTGTGCTTTCATTTGCATTTGGATGATTTGAATCTAGCGTTCAATCATCTTTGTTCAATCTAGAGAAATACTTTCTTGAACCATGTATTCTCTCTAGGTTGATTCTTTTGCATAAAAATCTTCACTTTACAAAATCCATACTTTCATACCTATGAACATACATGGCCGGATGATACCGGAGCCGTTCTAGAGCGGAGATCGAGATGGTGTTGCTTGAGGAGTCCATGAAATCAAGAAAGGGCATGGGGTGCTAGGCAAGAAGTGGAGTTAGGTGTGATTTGGGGTAAAAGTCGGTAATTCCTAACTTGTAGTCTTTTTGCCTAACCTTTTAATTTATGGAAATTTGAGTAGATTAGGCCGTGGTTTTATGCTTAGGGTGCGTTGACCTTAAGTAGTTTCCACGTATATCTCGTGTTTGCGTTCTTTAGTTTTATCGCTCTTTACTTATTGTTAGATTATTATGGGTTTATTTGTTATTAGTTTATTAATTGTTCTATTATGTAACTAGTTCATTCCCTAGGACCATAGTATAATTAGTCTAATGTGTTGTATAAATACTTACGTCGTATTCAATTTATGAAAGAGAAGAATAACCCTAAATTTCTAGGTCTCTCAACATTTTCACATGGTATCAGAGCGGTAGAACTGAGACCTACCTGTCGTTTTTCCCTTCTGATCAATCAAGACTCAGCAACTTCCGTCCATCATCAAGTTTCTCCGGACCCAGTTGATGAACCCAATCGCCTTGCCTTCGTCGACTCCTCTTTGACGCCGACGAACCCAGTCCCCGACAAGCCTTGTCGGCACCTCCGTGGTCTATTCTGCCGCCATACAACGTCACTCCAGTCGAGTCCGACGATTTCCGACGCCGTACAACCCTTGTCGACCTGTTCCGACGCCGTCTCTGCATCTCCAGCCACTTCTGACGACACCTGAAGTTCGCCGGACCACCTACGACCTCCGACAAGCCTGACCCAGTTCAGTTCTGACCTCGCCTACACTTGCCGAACCTCCGACGAACTGTTTCAGTGGTAGAACTCCTTGATTTGGAATAGTGGTAGTGGCAGGATTTTTTACTCAATGTATTCGGCACTGTTTGGCACTGGTAGGAGCCTTCACAGGTGTCTTTGGATATTTATATGGCACTTGGTATTGTTTTAAGGTGTTTTAAGGTGGCACTTGGATCTGAATATTTTATTTTAAGGTGTTTTTTCTGCAATTAGTATTGTTTTGGGGCGTTTATTGCTGAGTTGACTGAGTATTGTGGATTTAGAGTTGTGGTTCTACTGTTAAAATGTCATCAGAGGATAAAAACAAAGCTTCCGTTAATACAAAGGATGAGTTGAGTCGCGTAGGGACTCTGGATAACTCTTCTCTGGATATTTGTCATATCAAATAGGATGGTACCAATTATTTGATTTGGTCTCGCACTTTCACTTTAACTATTGGGGCCAAAGGGATGTCAGAATTCATTGAGGGCTCTGTTACTCCACCTGTTGAAGCTGTTGAACTAAAGAAGTTTAAATCTCAGAAATCGTTGGTTATGACCTGGTTGTTTAACTCCATGCGAGCTGATATTCGCCATACTTTCCTGCTCCTTGATACTCCATATCAGATTTGGACCACTACATCCCAAACCTATTCGCAACAAGGTAATGATGCACAGTGTTTTGAGTTGAGGAAAAGATTTCGTACATTGGAACAAAATCATCGCCCCGTCTCTGTGTACTTTGCTAACTTGAGTGGAGCATGGCAGGAATTTGATTTTTATCAGGGATTTCAGGCTGTTTGTGCAGTGGATGCTGCTAATTGGTTAAAAAGGATTGAGAAAGAGCGTGTTTATGATTTTCTTGCTAGCCTTGATGTGGAATAAGATCCAATTAGAGTGTAAGTGTTGGGTCGTGTTCCGTTTCCATCTTTAGGAGAGGCCTATGCTATTGTTCAACAGGAGGAGAGTAGGAGGAGTGCTATGGTGCATACTCCTACTTCTGACGTTCTGCTTTGGTTGCTATTCCTCAAGGTCAGTTTGGTTCTAGTGCTGGGCTTGTTCCACAGAGTGGTAAGGCACAGCCTGGTGCTAGTAGTGGGCCTATTGATCGTGAGTCACTCCGGTGTGATCATTGCCACAACACCGGCCATACCAAGGATTTCTGTTGGAAGTTACATGGCCATCCCTTTCGCGGGCGAGGGGGTGGACGCGATGGTCACGGTCGTGGTTTCATGTGTTCTCAGGCCCAGGCTCATGTTTCAGAGTCCATAGCTGCTACCTTGCCTGATTCTGGGTTCAATACTAGAGGTTAGGTGCCTTCTGATCATGTTAGTGGATTTTCTCAGGGGGAGATGCAAGCTCTCAGGCGCCTCATGGCTCGGGCTGATTCTCCATCTACTATAGCTCCCACCTCCACAACAGGTTCCATGTCATCCTATTTTGCCCACACAGGTATTCCGGCTAGCGCATTTACTGCCTCTTCTGCTATTTCTTAGATTATAGATTCTGGTGCCGCAGATCATATGACAGGTTGTTCTTCTGTATTTGATTCTTACTCTACTTGTTCTGGTAAGGATAAGGTCAGAATAGCAGATGGATCATTCTCTGCTATTTCAGGGAAATGTTCCGTTCGCTATTCTCCCTCTATTTCCCTCTCTTCAGTTCTCCATATTCCAAACTTTGCCACTAACCTTCTATCCGTTAGTAGTCTTACTCGTTCTGCAAATTGTTCAGTAACCTTTTTTCCTACTCATTGTGTTTTTCAGGAATTGGACACGGGCAAAGTGATTGGCAGTGGTAAAGCACATGGTGGCATTTATTTTTTGGAGTCTGCACCTCATCCACCCCTGTCATGTGGTCATGCTCTACAAGCAGATACGAGTCCAGCTCTCTCTATGTTACATTAGTGGCACCGTCGTTTGGGTCATCCCTCTTTTGGGATTTTAGAAAAACTTTTTCCTACTTTAATTAAGCATTGTTCTAGGAGTTAGTTTTTTTGTGAAGCCTGTGAGCTTGGAAAACATAAACATTCATTTTATGTACCTATTAATAAACGGAGTGACTTCCCCTTTATGGTCATTCATTCTGATGTCTGGGGTCCTTCTCCTGTTACCTCTCTTAAAGGTTTTCGGTGGTTTGTCACTTTTATTAACTGTTATTCTCGTGTGACTTGGGTATATTTATTTAAGTCAAAAAGTGAAGTATTTTTTTTTGTTTTAAATCTTTTCATGCAATGGTGCACACTCAATTTGACACGAATATCAAAATTCTCCGTAGTGACAATGGCACTGAGTATATCGATAAAACTTTTCAGGCTTTTCTGGATGACAATGATATTCTTTTTCAGACGACTTGTGTTGACACTCTACAACAAAATGGAGTTGCTGAACGTAAAAATCGTCATCTTTCTGAAATTGCTCGCACTCTTTTGTTCACCATGAATGTTCCCAAATATTTATGGTGAGAAGCGATTTTGACTGCAACTTATCTTATTAACCGTATGCCATCTAGTGTTCTCCACTTCAAGACTCCTATTGAGTGTCTCCCTAACAGTTCTCGTGTCCTGACTCTTCCTCCGAGAGTTTTCGATTGCGTGTGTTTTGTTCATGCTTCTCACCCTGCTGGAGGTAAGTTGGGTCATAAAGCTCATAAGTGTGTTTTTGTTGGGTATTCTCCTACCCAGAAGGGTTATAAATGTTATGATCCTCACTCTAGGAAATTTTTTGTCTCTATGGATGTCACTTTTTAGGAAACTGAGTTTTTTTACTCTCCCTCCACTCCATCTCTTCAAGGGGAGCAACATGTTAGTTAGGAAGAGATGAGAGAGAAAAAAGTGTTTACATCTCTGACTCAAGGGTCATGGTCATTTCCTTTTTATAGTGAGGGGGAGAAGTCTGGAGTGGAACAAGTATCTGATGATAGTGCAAAACAGAACATTGGTGGACAAGCGGATGTGGATAGGCGTATCAGACCCAGTGAATGGCCTACTACCTTGGCAACGTATCAAAAGAAAGAAAAGAAAGGCCAACCTTCATGTGTACTGCCACCTTGCCAACCACCATCCCCTGCTTCAGTTCCGAACTCCTCAATTGACTCATCTGGTAATGAATCGTCTCCCATTGAACCTCCTATTATTGATTCTGATAATCTTCTTGTTGCTTTTCGAAAAGGTGTTAGGTTATGTACTCAACATCCCATTTCTCAGTATGTCTCTTATGATCGTTTATCTCCTTCATACCATGCATTTGTTTCGTCTCTTTCTTCTATATCTATTCTACAGAATTTGCGGGATGCGTTCATGATACATGAGTGGAAATGAGCTATGGTAGAGGAGATGACAGTTTTGAAAAAGAATGGCACTTGGGAGTTCGTATCACTTCCAAGAGGAAAGAGATCAGTGGGATGTAAATGGGTTTTCACTGTTAAGCAGAATGCTGACGGTACAATTGAAAGATACAAGGCGAGACTTGTAGCCAAGGGTTTTACTCAAACCTATGGCATTGACTATGAGGAGACGTTTGCTCCAGTAGCGAAGATGAACACTGTACGGGCTTTGATTTCGTGTGCTGCCAATCTGAATTGGCCTCTTCACCAGTTCGATGTAAAAAATGTATTCCTTCATGGCGAGTTAGAAGAGGAGGTGTATATGGATATACCCCCGGGGTTTTCTTCCTCAGAGACTGAAGGAAAGGTGTGTAGATTGAAAAAGGCTCTTTATGGGTTGAAGCAATCACCTCGAGTGTGGTTTGACAGGTTTTCAAAGGCTATGTTGAAGTTTAGTTACAAACAGAGCCATGTAGATCATACTATGTTCATCAAATGAGGTGTTAGTAAGATCGATGTCCTTATTGTTTATGTTGATAATATGATAATGGCAGGCAATGATGTGGATGAGTTTGTTAATCTCAAGTCCAGTCTCGCTCAAGAATTTGGGATTAAGGATTTGAGACCACTAAGATATTTTCTTGGAATGGAAGTGGCAACGTCTGATAAAGGTATTTTTATCTCTCAACGGAAGTATATACTTGATCTTTTGGAAGAAACATTGCTCATAATCCTGTTCAACATGACAGAACGAAGCACATAGAGATTGACAGGCACTTCATCAAAGAGAAGCTGAGCGAGGGGTTGATATGCATGCCTTTTGTGAGATCCGAAGATCAATTAGCTGATATATTCACAAAAGGACTTGGTCACAAGAGTTTCCACCCATTGTGTTCAAATTGGGCTTGATTGATATCATCACGCCAACTTGAGGGAGAGTGTTAGATTATTATGGGTTTATTTGTTATTAGTTTATTAATTGTTCTATTATGTAACTAGTTCATTCCCTAGGACCATAGTATAATTAGTCTAATGTGTTGTATAAATACTTATGTTGTATTCAATTTATGAAAGAGAAGAATAACCCTAAATTTCTAGGTCTCTCAACATTTTCACACTTATATTGTTGAATTGAATAGTTTGGCATGAAAATTGGATAGTTGTTTAAGTTGGTGGTTATCGGTCGTCCCATTCACCACCACCACCACCACCACCACCCCTCGGGACTTTGTAGTGCATTAGATAATTTCAACATCATATTCCATTCTCGTATATTCTTGCATTGTACCATAGTTCACTTCATTTACATGTTTCATGAGTTGTTTTTTTGTGTAGGCTCTTTGCAAATATGCAAGTGGCACAAATCCAGTAACTGGGGTGAGTACCAGACTGAGCCTTGGTTGTGGAAACAATCGACGTAATGCTTATGGTTCCCCTTCCTCCCCTCTATTAAGTGCTCCACCGCCAAAGCTGCTTGATAGGGATGGGTTCTGCGACCAAGCCACCGGTCTTTGTGATGCAAAATAATGATATCTTGTAAATAAACGTATGAGAGAAGAAATGACAGTGAGTAAAGCTTTTTTAAACCTTGTACATTATTCAGCTTTGACTTGGATTAGGAAGGGGAAACACTATCCATTACGGGCATGTTTTCCCTGACTAGAAAAACAAAGAAGAGGAAAACAAAGATTTTACCAAATTGAGCCTCGGCAATGGGGATGGTTCTTTCTATCTCTTTCTCGTTGTGAAACCTAGAAACAATTATGTTTTCAATCATTTTTAGCACTGGTAGCTGTGCAGGGTATAAATACAGGCACTATACAAGTAATGAGTTGCTACGCACGATCTTTCTGTGGAGATACCGACCTGCACACAAGGAAAGACACTGTTAATATCTTTGTTTGGTTTGGGCCGTTTGGCCAGAATGCCACACTGATGCCTATGTAAATAGGATGTATGAAGTACAGAGTGAAGTAGAGCATGTATATGTATGAGGATGTACCTCTTTATGTAAGTTAGCCTTCGCATGTACAACAGCAGGATCTTGGTGCCTAACGTACCTATATTGATGTGAACCTGGGAGACCACGAATTTGCAGGTGTTCTAAGACATTCCAATAGAAACCTTGCTTATGAATATTCATCGTAAAGATTCACCCGGATTGTTCGGTTTTCTGTCAGGTGTATTTCTCAAGAGTCATCACGAGACACAGATCGATCTATTAGTTTGGTGACTTTGGTCATTTATCTTTCCTGATTAGACCTGATCACTGGTCCGTGCAGCGTTGGGCTTCTCTTTAGTCCATCGTACAATCGCCCTGCTTCTCTGCCCATGAGGAATCTGTTACTACATGAAGGCATCCCTCTCCAAATTTCACATTTCGTTTTTTCTCTTTGTTCGCTTAGTACGTAAGCTAATTTCAATTGTTCTGAATGGCAACTGGGTTATCCTGGGCAGAAACTTTAGTAGAATATATGGTGGCGTTGATGTGCATATAGTGGTAGATTCCCTTGCACGAAAAAGTTGTTCTAATCAAAGTTGTTTATCCGGTCCCAGCATCAAAACCGAACACACTAATGGGCTGTGTTTGGAAGGATCAAATGGACGACGAATAGATGTTTTTTTTATCCGGGCTAAGTTTGGAAGTTGACAGAGGAAATGTACAAGGGCATGGATAATCTCATTTACTGTAGTAAGATGTTGAATGAAGACGTGCAGTTTGTGTTGAAAGTTTAACACTAACGGCCTTACCATATCTTGTTGCGCTATGTGTTTTGCAATCGTTATATTTAGGCTCCGGGTTAGTTGGCTGAAGTAATTCCTTTTGCGTGGTTTATTAATTTTTTTCCATACCAACAAACCAATGTCAATCTCCTATCATACTGGCCATAAAACGGCATGCCGGTCTTTACTGGCATGTACCGGGATCTCAGCCGCTACACAAATACTAGTGTATTTTGTTTTCTTCTAATAAAAAGGCATGAATTTGAGGGTATTGTAACAAAATTTGTAGTCCATTTTCTATTAATCATGTTAATTTGTTATTAGAACTAGTATTAAGGTGTATCAAAATGTTGCCGTTAAAAAAAAAAGGTGTATCATAGTGTTACTAGAATTTATTTTATTTCTCTATTTTAAGATTTACAATTATACATAAGTACATTAAAATATCTAAAAATGTATATTGCGATAAATCCGAAATAGTACCAAGATCCAAACCGGTACTGATACATACCATTCTGGTAGAAAAAACGGTATGCTAGCAGCAGCTGGTACGAGATTGACAACTTTGCAACAAACAATAATTTCAAGAGAAAAACTTCTTAATGCACTCAATCGCTCGCAACAAAAAGTGCTGTCAACGGATGGATTTTAAACAAACTATTCGCGCGAATAGTTTATTTAAAAATTCAGATAATTGATTACTGAAACAGACGGCTGAAATTGCGCGGAGGCGTGAATAAGTTTCACTCTAATTTCAAAGGTTAATCTCGGGACTATCAGCGTACAAGAACAACAATGACACTGCAAAATGAACAAAATTCTACCCGAAGTTTAGAGAAATTGAATGGATCCCATGTCACATACCGAATACACTAAATATGGAAAAACTTGGCACCAGAAGATAACCGAATCATTGCATAACAGACCATAAATGGAAGTTCTAGGAATTTAACACATGATAGTAAGTAAGTCTTCTCCTCACCCTCCTGAGTTTATTTGAAAATTTTGAATCTGAGGAGGGCGCTAGGGACTCCGCCCAACATTGTTTACGCTCCCTCTGTTGGCAAAGAATGCTAGAAGGAAATTCGGAATCTTAAAAACGAAAAATTATGTGGTAGTAGATTCCCGATTTCAATTTATATCTTTCGGTATTGTTCTCGGAGAGAGTACCAGAAGAACATCCCTCCTATCCAAGAGCATCCATCACCTCAGAACAGACACTACTGCAATGAATCAAGGAACAAAAGAGCTTTTGTGTACATGAGATTTGAAAAGTGTTGTTACCGAATCACGTATCCACTGGAATCATCTTCAAGCCAGCTGCAACCGGCATGCCTAAGAACCCGACAAATATGCTGAAGAACCACTGTCCAAAAGTGAGTGGTGTTGTATTTGCAAATGCTCCAAGGTACTCGATGATTATGATCTGGAAAAAGACCGTGCAACTGATAACGAGTACAAAAACATAGTTGTCCAATATTCCTTCTAAGACATCGATTTTCTCCATCTCTCTGGAGCTTATTTCATTAAACACCTGCAAAACAATATCAAAACAGTTTTAAGTATTTTTTGCCCCTGTTATGGTTGGTCTTGGGCTTCTCATTGAAACTTCTATCTGGAAACTAAGTTGAGACCTTACATACATCTCTTTTTTCCTGCTAGTTTCGGAATCTCCGGCCTCATTCAACCAAGGACCAAACCTTGTTTTGTTGTGATGTTTCAGTTTGCCCGGAAAACATTTTGAAAACAGTTCGGAAACATTTCAAAATTCTAGCTGGAACCTGATGGAGATGTCAAATTGAAAGGACTACGGTATGTATGAAGAAATCATTGTTGGGTATTGCTAATGCATGTCAAAACATCTTAATATGTCTCTAACTTCAGAAGAATTTTGACATGTTCCAGCTTGTTTCGGTGTGTCATGAAAACATTGGAATTTCGCGACTCCACTATTTTGTTTCATTTGGTCACCTAGAAAAATGAAACAAAATTTTGTTTCTTCCATTAGAAAAGAACATACAATAACAAAAAACATTTAAAAATGCCCTAAACAACATGCATATTTTACATCTAAATGTAGCTGGGATTGTCTACTATTTCAAGAAAACTTATCAGACATAAAACTTGTTATATGAAATTACCTGACAGAAAACGAAACAGTTGAAAATAAGCGTGTTCAGGACCAGATCAGAATCGCTTCCATCAAGTCCAAACACGCATTTCCCAATTGATTGAAGAAACCAAATTACTAAGAACTGATACAAGGATTGCCCAAGGATATTCCTCCACATAACATTGGTGATGAAATTCCCTCTCCTTCCAACTGGTAATCGCTTCATTAACTCATCGTTAGGAGGCTCAGTGGCTAGTGCAAGTGCTCCTAACGTGTCCATAATCATGTTGACCCACAAAAGCTGAACAGCGGTGAGCGGAGCACTCCCTATAGCATAGTTAGATGGACAAGGATAAGCACATCTATTGGCATGGTTTCTGCTCTTTTTCTGTTTTCTTTCTTATTAAAAGGTTTTTATCAAAGAGACAATCAATAATTTCAAGTTATTCGTAATGCAAGCTTTCTTACCTGTCATACAAGCTGAAGTGAAGTTGACAATTAGAGCAACCACATTAACAGTTAGCTGGAACTGTACAAACTTTTGAATGTTTATGTACACTGAGCGCCCCCATCTGGCCACGGTCACAATCGTCGAGAAATTATCATCCAAAATTATGACATCAGCACTCTCTTTGGCCACCTGAAAATGGGAATAAGACTGTCTAAAAATATGGCACTTTGACAAAGATATTGCCACTCCAAAATTACTATTATCACACCAAAATTTACTATTACCACTCCAAAATTACTAATGTCACACCATTCCATTGTGGATGAGAATGACTATTCCTAAGCACAACTAAACTTGGGAATGGGAATGGATATTCCAATCTCATTTCATCCAATTCCATTCCAACCTCAATTCCCTTCCATTTGTCAATTCCACTTCATCGAACCAAACATACCCTTAGTGTTGAATGCTTTTCTCCTATTGACTGGAAGACATTTTAAACCCTTAGCTCATCTCCTAACTTGGCAGTTCCCAACCAAACTTGAAAGCTACTATGATTTTCCCATATGGAAGTGTCCTTTCACATTTTATTAAACTTGAAAGCTACTACGATTTTCACATTTTACTTATTTAACATGGCCATCCGGGCAAGAGAATGATGTTGCATCATAATTATAAATAAAAAAAAGAAAGGAAAAGGGAAATGTTAATAAAAGGAACAAGAATGTAGTTGACCATGAACACTTCCTGGTTCCTGCTACACTTCTAACCTGACCAGAACTACATTAACAAAAGAAATCAATTGAACTTAAATTGAATTACTCTGGGGTGTGGGGCCAACAGCTTTGCCAAAAGCTCAAGGAAATTTTTGCTTATGTATCCTACTTCAGTGCAATTCGTAATTTTTGATGCCACATCAAAAGACAAGTTTCTGGTGGAGGTTCGATGAATGCGTGGAAAGAATTATGGGCTGAATCTCAGCCCTGAGTTGTGCTCATATTGATAGGGCCAACTAAATATATTTCGATCCTACATTGGAGTGTTTAAACTTCTTTATTTGCAATGGCAGTAGAATAAGTGAGACACAGGGTGATCATACAAGTAAACTCACCTCAGTTCCAGCAATGCCCATAGCAAGTCCAATATCGGCTTCATGAAGTGCTGGAGCATCATTTGTTCCATCGCCAGTCACGGCAACAACTTCATCAAATGTGGTTCGCAAATGCTTCACCAATGTATGCTTGTCTAGAGGTGAAGATCGAGCCATCACCTATTAAAATGTAAAAATTACGAGCCACGCGTCAAGAAAGCCTCTTTTCTTCCTAATTAAAAAATAAAAATCCAAAAAGTACCTGAATTTTGGGGATCAGTTCATGCAGCTCCTCTAGACTCTTCTCCCGAAAATCAGGACCTTCTATGGCAATACCGTCATCAGTAAGTATCCCACATTCCCTAGCAATAGCTTTTGCAGTATTTATATTGTCTCCAGTAACCATGCGAACAGTAATACCCGCTGAACGACATAGCGCAACTGATTCCTTCACACCAGGGCGAACAGGATCTTTGATACCCACAATTCCAATACAAGTAAATCCTGAACCTGGGATAGGATCTTCGGCAGAAAACCCATTATCCAGTTCCTTATATGCAAGACACAGTGTCCGAAGAGCTTCACGGGCAAAATTTTCTATTGTAACCTTGAGATGGTTAACAGAAGCATCATCGAGGGGAACAGCCTCACCATTTGAATTTATCACCTTGTCACAGGAAGCCAATACTATTTCTGAAGCACCTTTGCAATGGGCTCTCAGACCACCATCAGAAAGCTCCAAAACCACCCCCATTTGTTTCTTGGTAGAGTTGAATGGCTCAACTTTAATAAGCTTAGATGCATTTCTCTCAGCCTGAAAATCTCCACCAAGCGACAAGCCAAACTCCAATAAAGCAGCATCAGTTGGTGTCCCTAATATTTCACGTTTGCCTCTTTTGTTAACCACAACTTCCCCACCAGTATTATTGAATATTGACTGCAGCAGAAGTTTTACAGCAGAATCCGGGATTTCAGAGCATAAGTTTGAAGCATTACCCGCTTTATTCACTTCCTTGACATTCAAACAAATACATGATTTAACGACAGTCATTCTGTTTGTAGTCAGTGTCCCAGTCTTGTCACTACAAATACAAGTGGCAGATCCCATCGTCTCACAAGCAGCCAAATGACGGACAAGAGCCTTATCATTCATCATCTTCTTCATAGCAAAGGCAAGGCTCAACGTCACAGCCAGAGGTAGCCCCTCAGGAACTGCAACAACAACGATAGTGACAGCAATGGCAAAATATTCCAACAATTCCAATGCATCATCTCCAGACCAACTCCAGTGAGTCCCTTCAAGTAGTTTTCGACCAAACATTTTTCGCACCAGAACTGCAAAAGTGACCACTGCAAAGAAAAGGCCTATCTTACCAATAATGGTTGCCACCCCATTCAGTTTAACCTGCAGTGGCGTCTCATCATCTCCCCCTTCACTAAGGGTTGCCATCAACTTGCCCCATTGGGTTCTCATCCCAACGGTTGTCACCATCATCTTGCATGATCCATCTTGTACCTTAGTTCCTGATAAAAGAAATGGGCTTTCAGCTGTCGACATAACGGGCTCACTCTCTCCGGTCAAACTTGATTCGTCAATTACCACTGAAAACCCTGAAACAAAGAGCCCATCTGCCGGAACTTGGTCCCCTAAAGAAAGATGTACAATATCACCGGGCAACAGGTCATATATTGACATTTTGTGCCGGTAACCGCTCCTCGTAACTTGAATGTCAATCTTCTTCTTCTCTTTGTCCAAATCTTTGAACTGTAAGGATTGCCTATAATCACTTGTTGCCGTCACAAATACAACCAACAAAATACTAGCGACGATCCCAAGACCATCTTGGGCCCCCTTCGGCCATCCTTCCATTGCCAGGCCAACTATCAGAGAGACAAATGCACATACGCCAAGGATCATGAGTGTCATGTCTTGAAAGGCTTCCCAAACAAATACCCAAAAACTCCGTGCTTCACTTTCTGTGAATTTATTGATTCCAAAAAGCTCCTGTCTACGAACCATCAAATCAGTACCGGCTGTGAGACCTGCGGTAGTTGATGTGGAGAGCTTGTCTGCAATACCAGATACACCGCCATGAAATTTCAGCTTTTTAAGATCATGGCCTTCAACAATGGAGCTCAGTTCATCAGCACAAATGCCGAATCCAGCAGCTTTAACTTCATCAGGGACAATATAGTCACTAAATTGCACACCTGTCCACATACACCGAGGAGAGTCACACCAAGAAATCATTTTATCACAGAAAACAGAACATCGAAAAGTGTGAATAGCTTCACCTTGGATGAACTGAAATGCTGCTTTGGAAACCAAAACCGCAACTCTCAACTTCTCCTACAGTACACATGAGGAAAAAGAGTCAGGCGCCTACCTTCTAAACAATGATTGGCTGGAAGTGTGAAATCACTATCAAAAAGCACAGGAACTAGGAATTGCACCAAGGTAACAAGTAGGTAAAGTCAAGAGCCAACCAGTCCCACAAAATAGGGTCAAGAAATCTACTGGATAACTCAAAAAGAAATGTTAAAAGACAGTTAAATGACTGCAAAGAATGCTACTATGAGAAATTGAAGAAGGATAATTTACGTAGCATGTGACACATAACACCTTGGAGACTAACTTTCACTAAAGGAAAGATGGTTGACTCAACTCAATAAAGTCTGGTTTACATGAAGTTTCACTATCCAATAAATGAAGGGCCATATTTACATAGGCTAGAAATAACTGAAGAGAGAAATGGCACAAGCAAATAGGGATAGAAAATGACATAGCATACCATCAATAAGCAACAGAGCACAACACAAGTAATTACTACATAGAAAGAAAAGGGGGTGGAAGCAAATGTTAACAAAAAAAAATTCCATAACAGGTAGATAACATATGTGGACAAATACTGTTATCTCTGCAGCATGCATATTTAAAAGTACCTAATCGAAATATCAGAAGAGAAACGTACTTTAAAATTTGACTACCAAAAAGAACAAGTTGATTAACTTTCAAAACACGATGCTTAATTTTTCAAAACACGCTATGTAATTTTCCAAACACATCAGATTATGTTTGGATATCTGTAATCTTGATCAGTAGGTATGTAATCTCATTCCAATGTTTGGATTACTTTAGGAATCATATACAGGAAAACAACGTTTAGGAACTTAGTTAGAGTAAAAGGTCGCGCGGCTTCGTTCGGTTAACCTTTTACTTTTAGTTTTAGTTTAGTTTTCAATCATTACCCTATTTCTTTCTCCAATCATTACCCTATTTCTCAAGTTATTACTTTCTCATCTCTCTCTATCTCTCTCCAATCATTACCTCTGTCTTCAATCATTACTCTATTTCTCTCTCCACCCACTACCAAAACTAAACTAAACTAAACTTCCAACCAAACAAAACCGCATTATTGTGAGCTTTTCTGTCCAGAACTTTTTTCGGTATTTTTTATTTTTCATAACTTTTTGTTTAGATTTTCGTTGGAACTTTTAGGATTAATCATTCCTCATGAGAGGAATCGGAAAAGTATAAAAATACAGACCTATGTTAGAAAAAGTTCATATAAGACGACATTTTATACAAAACAAAAAAACAAGTTTGATACTTTTTTGTCTTTAGTGAACTTTTTTTTTTGCTTTTGGTCATAATTTTTTATTTTATAGACTCCTCTTGTCGTGATGGATGATTAATCCACAAAATATCAAGCAAATCTAACAAAAATTTAGAAAAGATGAACAAAACACACAAAATGAAAAAAAAAAGAGTTAAGAAGAATGAGCCCTAAACATGTTATCTTTTTAAAGTATTGAGCCTGGAATCTTAGATTACCATGGGAGGGAGCAATCAGATTCCTACTTAGTTTGGAAAAATGTGATTATAGAATGAATATGGCATGAAGAATCACATTTCTACTCCAGTCTATTCAAAATGTAGGAATCGTGATGATAAGGCATCACATTCTTATTCCCTCAAAATTTCTGTCATCTAAATTGAAAATACTCGTACATGCCACGTAGTTTTCCCAAATTTTGGGTGGGTCAGCCTCCCATTGGATCTGTCTCCTATAACAATGATGTCAAATAAGAATAAAAGTCAATTGGTAACTCGTCAAGTGGAATTTCTCTCTCTCTATATTCAATGGGGGAAAATACTATTGGTAGCTCCTAAATTGGAATTTCTCTCACGCCATATTCAATGACAAAAACCTATTGGTTCTCATCAAGGTTGTTAAAGGGAATACATATTGTGTATCGTTTTATCTGTTTCACTATCGTTTATCGTAAGATATGTTGACAAGTGTAAATACAAGTTAAAACATAGCTTTCTCGCCTTCGTAATGTTAAATACAAAAATTATTGCACATACTAAATAAATACTTTGCTAATGAAAAATTTCACACAACATGTTCTACCAAGGAAAAACATTGTGTATTGCATCATGGTTTGTGTGGCTAGAGCAAGAATATTTACTTAAACATATTCACTTTACAAGCTGGCATTGGCAGCTTCCATTTACTTTCTTTGGAGGGAGAGTAATTTGAGAATCTTTCAAGGCAAAATCTAGGAATGTGAATACCATTCGTGCTAAGGTTAGTACTTGGTCTTCTGTCAAGTTCTCTGCCCATAACCGAAGTCTGTGTGAGGCTTGGTTGTTGGATACAAGGATTTTTGCTCTTAATAACTGCCCATAGTTTTGTTTTCTCCTTCTGTGTTGTTTTGAATGTTAGCTTGAGCTGTGTTGATGTATAGGTTTAAGGGGGATGCCCCTGTGATTGCTTTGTAGCTTCGCTTTTGGTATATAAAACTTTACCAAAAAATAAACATATGATGCGTACAGAGCTACTGCTAGATATCGATTCTACCTCTAAACATCCCAAATCGTAATATGTATCGTATCCTATGTGTTCTGTTAGATTTTATAGTCCAATTGCGGAGGCCTTTGCAGTTACATCTCAGCAATTAGTGGTCCAGATTTCATTTTTCCCGAGAAGATTTTTTCAACAAATTTGAACCACTAGAGATATTTTTCGATGACCTGGATCACGAGAACTGCTCTATGCAGTCCAAAATCATACTGCAGAAAAGCATGTTTCTTCTCATAAGCCGGAATCTCTCGTCCAACATATATTTACACCACACAAACATAGATACAAACACCGGGAGGTTGTCTATATATGTAGACTCAGAGAGAGAGAGAGTGTGTGTGCGCGTGAAACCTGATTGGATTGGCGCATGGCAGCAGCCTCGTAGCGCTTGGAGAGATTGGCTGTGAATCGAAACCTGCGCTTGGGGTTCTTCACAACTCCACAGAGGTCCCTCCATCTCTGCAACGCCTCGTCCGGGGAGTTCTTCGCCTTCACCGCCCCAAAATTCTCATTCAAAAAACTCTCCATCCCCTCTCTCCTATTTTGTTCAACTGCTACGCTCCGATCATTCAAGAATATAACTTCGCAATTCAGAGAGGAACTACGGGGTAAAGGGAAGTTCCCACCGCATTTTTTTCCCTTTTCAGTTTTAAGCAAATTAGGAGTTTAACAGATGTGTAAAGGGGAAAAATTAATGCAGAAGAAACTTCAGCAACGAAAGCTCTGCTGAAAGGGAGGAAATAGATCCGAAATCTGGTGAAAACACTTGGTGGAGAGAGAGAGAGAGAGAGAGAGAGATCAACGGTCGGTGGTTAAGAGGTTTGGGGAATAACGGAATGGGCGGGGTCAAACGTCTGATCAAGTAAATACAAAAATACGTTAAAGCAAAAGTATCCAGAGTACGTTATGGAGAAATGGACAAAATAGCGAGTCGTTGGAGGAGTTTCGGTCAGTAAATTATTTATAGAAAAGGGAAAAGGGGAAAATGAGAAACCCAACCCGTCTGGTCCGGTCCAGTTTCGATTCTTGTGGACCCATTCGGGATTACAATAATGATTGAAACTATTCATTTGTAGAGTTTGTAAAAAATTTCGGTATGAGAAAAATTATGTTCACTAAATGCTAATTCATACGAAACACTTACTCTCAGAGTATCTTAGAGAGAGAAAGGGCCGCCGCAAGAGAGAAAAAATTTTCGATTCCAGATCTGGGGGAGGGGGGGCCTCCGCCTCTCTCACCCTCCTCCCCCCCGCTCCTCCCTATCCTCCTCGCCTCTCCTCCCTATCCTCCTCGCCTCTCCTCTCTCTCTCTTCGCTGTGTTCTCCATGATCTGCAGGTTTCGGGCGGCGGCTTGTTAGGGCGGCAAGGGTTCCTCCAACCAACTTTGCCAGCGGATGGTTGCTCCTCTGGCCCGTTCCTCTTCCATCGTCTCCAGATCTGTTTTGTTCCTGGTCCGGCGACGAGATAAGGTATGCGGTTGGTGTTTGGGGTTTCCGTTTTTCTTCTATTTTTTTTTTTCCAGTTTTCCTTTTCTATCGGCGGATTTTCCTGTCCGATTCTGTACCAGTCTGGGTGTTCCAGATCTGGTGGGTGATGGTGGTGGGCGAATAATACGGCGCCTATTGAGGAATAGTCCGGTGTTGGTGGTCACTTTGTCTCTGCATGTTTGTTTTGGGGTGGTGGGTTCTGGTGGTGTTGTTGGGGTTAGTGGTGGTTCGATGGTGTTTGTTTGGGCTGAGCAGCAATCGGCTGGATGAAGACTGGTCTTCGGTCGCCATAGTCCGGTGATTCAGGCCAGTGACTGTGGTTTTTGTCCATGAGACCTGTTTAGATTTTAGTTGTTTTGTTGTTGTATTGCCTCCAAATTTCAGCGATACTTATTTTTTAGGGTTTGAGTTGTGGATTTCTTAAATCTTCTGTAATCTAGACTGATTTTCGACCCACTTTTTTTTAATACAAATTTATATTGTCAAATTCCTAATTCAATAATTAATTAGATTGAATAATTAAAATATATTATTACATGTACAATTGATATTATTTACACTATTGTATAAGATATATATTTATATTTTAGATATACAAGGAATCAGTGATTGATATTTATCTCTTATCTTTCCTATCTAAATCCTAACTAGAACTCTATTCAAATTAACTCTCAATTTCCTTCTCAAACTCTACCACCTCCATCTTTATCTCTCAGTTATCATATACATAAACGTGTCCACATACATTCTCACCTTATACATAAACGCGTCCACATACATTAGAATTAAAGAAACCCCACCAAATGTTGTACTTGTCTCATATCTCTCTTATCATTATCAGTATCCCTCCCCTTCACTCTCCTTCTCCATTCCACCACTTCCACACTTATCCTCTCACCTCCTCACTACCTTATTCTCTATCATTATACATACCCACATAAACCCAAAAATTGAACACCAGTATATTATTTCACTCCCAATTCTATTGTTGAGTCTAGAATAGATAGAGAGAGAGAGAGAGAGAGAGAGAGAGAGAGAGAGAGAGAGAGAGAGAGAGACTACATAAAATCCCTCCGTACATTATATTCAGGTTCCCAATCAACCACTACATCACCAAGTATCCACAAACCATCTTCCAATCATTTCGAGTCAGCCCCGAGTCCCCCGCTGCCGCCGCTGTTTTTTTTTCATTTTACTGAAATCGTCTGCAAACTAGCACCCGCTTTTTCGGCCGGATTTAAGGTAGATTAATCTCTATCCTACTTTCCTCTAAGTATATTTTATCCATGTATGATGATTTAAACGGGTTTAATGGTAGCAATCGAAATCACGGACCGAAACTGAGAAACCAATTACTACTCTGTTTTCTTTTGAAAATCACTGTTGCATGAACAATTAATGGTAGATCAGTATTACACTTGGACCCCTGTGGATATTTAGT
>BPLS01000444.1:501620-511628 GCA_019656275.1 Rhododendron kiyosumense
CCCAGTGTGTGTGAAGTACGGTAAAGGACTTCAGGTACAGTATTTTGGGAAATGGTAAAGTATCCCTGAATACGGTATAGTACCAGTGTGTAGAGTTGGGAGATGGCAAAGGATCCTGACAATAAGATAGTGCGACCCCTAATGCTGAGTTGTCATGGTGAGCTGTTCCTTTATTATGGTTGTAAGCGAATCCGGACTGGATACATAATTTGGTAGCATTCGCTTAAAACCCTGGTGCAGGACAAATAAAGGGAGAGTTATTTCATGGGACGGTCAAAGTTAGTGGATATGGGAGGAAAGGACCTTGTGGAAAGGATCCTTAGATTTCATGTAAGATAATGGATAGTAAAGGAATGGGCGATGTGCTATTATTTTGTACCTCATGTGAATTGTTATATCGTTGATCTGTTAATTGTAGAGTAAGGGGTTAGTAGGGTTGGGATTATTCTATTGGGTGAATTATCACTCACGGATACGTTTGTATCCTGGTAAATCGTTTGCTTCGGCGATCAATTTGCCAGATGGTGCAGGATTCAATGGTGGAACTGTTTGACACAGGAGGAATATCAATGACGAAGACCAAGGATGTTTGAGATCTGTATCAACGCTAGAGTCGCTCTGAAGATATTTAAATAAATTGTTATATTTTATTTCTTTTTTAGTATTTTTGTCTTATGTAGATTTTGTATAACGACAAATAGGGGTCTAGTAGTTTATAAAATTCAATGTATTTTAGGTTTAATACTTCCGAAATTCCTTGAAAAATCGGGGCGTTACATAGACCTAGATTGGTTTTTATGTACCGGCGTTATCGCAGGGCCTGCTTCGGCAGGAGGTGCTGGATCAATGTTTAGGTTACTTTGATTCTTTCCTGTATCTGTTCTGAAATTTGTTTGCCCGATGGGCTATTGAATGAATGACTCTTTTATAAAAAAAATGCTAATTCATGATTTATCAGAAAAACATTTTATCTGAAATTTATCTTGAAAAAATGCAATGTGCACGCTAAATCAGACCTATTCGAGATAAATGTGTTTAAATGATTATGACATGTAAAACAAGAGAAAATGTACTATGATTTACATTCGGGATGAAGTCTTGAACACCTTTATAAGGGACCAAAAAACTCGATTCAACATGTGCCATAACTTTTTACTAGGTGTAATAGACAAGGTATGATCACTAATTCTAGAAAAAACTGGATTGAGAAATTCTGTAGCGTAAGGTTCTACAAGGCATTTCGTAGAGCGCACACGGGCAATCGATCTTAACAGTGAATGATTGAGATATGATTTTTAATTATGACTAAAGATATGATTTTTAATTATAACAAATAAGAATCATTTATTATCGGTCATAATTGATTTTTAATGTGTACCATTTATTGATGAGATCGATCAACGGCTGTGTACCGCCCTACACGTACACTACACGAGGGTGCACTATAGCACCCCGGGATCCGAAAAAACTACGTACCCAGTCTTTGAAAACGTTTCATTTGAAAGATTTGTACACCATCTTAACCGGAATTCCATTGATGAGTCTCTTCTAAAAATAACCTCCTAACGTCTCAACAAAATGTTCATCGATCTTCTAGATTGAGTTTTCATTCTGAATGAGGGCTCGTAGTATAACAAGCTTTGCGGTTCAAAGAATCAACCAAGTCAACTTAACAGGAAAATGTAGTATGTGGGGTTTTCAAAATTTGATCGATATGCTGTTAAAATTATTACTCCATTATTTATCTCAAACGAAGGAACTAAAAAGCAAAAAAAGTTAATTCTATTTATAAAAATAACATATTAGTAGTAAAGAGAAAAACAAACTATATATTCCGTATTTTCTCTTAATAGTAATAAACTTTTTCCACATGCAGTTCATCGTGCTTTATCTAAAAAGTTATTGCAATCAAAATATTTTTTTTGAAATAATATAAAATACATAATTAAACATCCCAAAAAATTGTCCGGTCCATAAAACAAGAACTTAAAAATTATGCACATCTTTGTGAAAATAATTCAAATTTTTCTCGCAAGTTATTAAGTATCAGTGAGTTCTTTGAACTTATAGAGAACTAGTGTTAGCCCGTGTCTACGGCACTACGCATTTCCGTTGGAAGGAGATGGCAGTCGTGTGATTTATGTGAAAACCATGGGCACTTAACTGGGAAGTAGAATGATGCATTACAGCCTTTGGATCAAATAAATCTTAGCCGTTCCAACAACTTGTCCCAACATCCTTCTGTTTTATAATAGAGATGAGTGACCGCACCAACCACAAGTCATGCTTCAGGGGCTTTCTCTACCACACATTAATGTGGGGGCCACACACTTGGTAGTTGAGCCCGCACAATTATGTGGTGGAAAAGGATCCTAAAGCTGGGACAATGCTCCAAGAGAATGAACTCGTATGTCTCAAAATGCTTATTCAATTCGTAAAATGAGAACTTAAAAATAAAATATTTTCCAAAGAAATTGAATTAATGGAGCTCATTGATATCTAGTATGTGTTGTAAAAATTTTGATTTTTTTTAACAAGAATTGAGTTAGGCCTTGTTCCACTAAGCTTTTTGAAGCTTTTTCTTGTTTTGCTTTTATTCAATTTTTTTTTCAGCGTCTATTAGTTTTACGCCTAATTTTTGTGAATTATTAATTCCTCTCGTCAAGACGAATCAAAAAGGTAAAAAATTATGACTTTTATCCAAATATTTCTAGAAATATCCAAGATAAAGCCAAAAAAAAAATTCAAATTTTGGGGTTTTATCTTGGATATTTCCGAAAATATTTGGATAAAAATAATTTTTTTCCCAATTCATCTCCTCGAGACGAATCAATAATGCACAAAAATTAAGTGCAAAACTAACAAATGCGAAAAAAATTGAATTACAAAATAAGGAAAGGCCCAAAAAACTTGGTGGAACATGCCTCAAGTACTCTTTTTGCGGACGGTAGAAACATTTTGGGCCGGAGTTATAAGGCTCTGTTTGGAAGCTAGGGAAAGGAAGGGAATAGAAAAGAAAATAATGAGAGGAAAAATTAAAGAGAAATGGAGAGAAAAGTTGAATTAGAATTTAGGACAAAATTTTAAAATTTTCCAACCCTTTCCACAACTTTTCACAACTTCCAAACAAACTACTATAATAGTAATTTTGGAGGTCACAAGCTTTTTACTAGCACACATCCAAGTTCCTTGCGACCACCAAAGGAATTCCCCCAACGTAATTTCCTATTCATCCTCAGTTCCTCCTCCCTCCCTCCCTCGAGTGTTCAAATCAATTTTCTCTCTCTTTTTTCTCCCTCTGCAAACATGAGCAAGGGACCAGGACTGTTCTCCGACATCGGCAAGAAATCCAAAGGTAAATTTGTTGATTACACTGTCCTAGATCGTCGACTAACCTCTCTCGAATCAATAATCGCGGTAACTCATATTTCGTAAACATATATCTGTACATGTGTGTGTATGTGTATGGATATGTGTTCGTTGAATTTTCTATCCTATTGGTTGAATGCAGATTTGCTGACAAAGGACTACATCTCCGACCAGAAATTCACCGTCTCCACTTACAGTGACGCCGGAGTGGTATCACTGAATGCATCATTTTTTCAATCATATTTTACGTTTACTGTGGGATCATTGTTCATTATGGCGATTATTGCATCAATTTTATTATTTTACTGTCGATCATTTTTTTTTAAGTATTGGAATGACTTGTACGGTGCTTCTTAGGCCTAGAGTTCCCGACAGTGTTCTAAAAGTCAGCGGCCTAAATCGAGTAGTCCTTGCCAAGGTGCTAGGCAATAGTCTAACACTTAAAGTAGGCAGCCAACAAGGGTTGCAAACGAACCGAGCTGCTCATGACTTGATCGTTAAGACTCGGCTCAACTCATTTATTAATCGAACCGAGCTTGAGTTTCGGATCGCAAAAGCTCGGCTCATTATATAGGCTCGGCTCACTGATGCAGGGCATATATGAAATATGTAATAGTCATGCAACAAAGATGGACACAAATTGCAAAGTTAGAGAAAACTCTCTAGACTCTTAAATTTTCGATAATAATCAACAACTCTCTTGCTCAGAAGGCTTACAACTTATTAAATAGTAGAGAAAACCCTAACCCTAATTGATTCGCCCCAAACCGAAAACCGAATTAATTTAATGACGAAAATTACTGAAAACAGAAAAATTCAGAATAATAGCAAACTAGAAAATAGAGGAAATTCTAAGACTTCTCCCAAAAGAACGGCTTAATTCGATTCTCCTCGCCCAAGTTATTAGCAAGTCAAATCTTTCCTTAAACGGCAAATTTGGGCTTTCGGGACCCTAAACAATCGTAAACAGCTAAAAAACAGGCGGCACTGTCTTGACCGTTGGGCCATTTCGGATTGAACCCATATGGGCTCGCTTAACTCCACAGTCGCGTATTACGGTTTTGCCATCCTAGGCTTAAAATGCCTAAGATACTCCTCCGCTATGGCATTTGCATTACTCACTTAAAGATGCTCATTACGTAAATAAGCCTGTAAACGAGCCGAGCTTGAGTTTTAGGCTGGTTTAATAGCTCAGGTCGTTTGCACCTCTACACTATAAAACCCAATCCCCGCCTAGGTTCTAGGCACCATTTTCCCACCTGACTCGTGCCTAGCGATTTTTAGAAAATTGGTTCCCAAAAAATAGCCCTTGCACTTTGATCTCTACACAAATGATTGGAGACGTTGGGGAGTAGAGGAAACCTTGGTTGTGAAAGAGTTTTAGTGGATGGGGGAAACCTTGGTTGTGAGAATTTTGTGCATTTTGAAAAAAGAATAAAAAAAAGAACCACGGAGTGTAGGGGGAATCGAACTCTCGCTAAGTCCTCCTTATAGAAGGTTGCTTACCATTGCACAAAACTGCAACTTATTGTACATGTTGGCATATACTCCCTCCGTTCCATATTGACGGTCCAGTTCGGTCTCCAATGCGAAATTTAAATTGTTAATATCTTTCAATCTACAATGTTTTTAAAGATTTTAAAAACTTTGTATAATAGAACTAATTGAGATCTATCATATAAGATCCATATTGCACATAAAAATTATTGTAGATTAAAAGATATTAACAATTTAAATTTTGCATTGAAGACCGAACCGGACCTTCAATTTGGAACAGAGGGAGTATAATATATATACACAAACTCAGGAAATTTTTTTTTAAAAAAAAGGTGTGGGGCACATGACCCCACGTGCCCTATGGTGGATCCGCCCCTGTGCGCCAATAACCTTCTCAAAAACAGCAGTGGAAGCTTGCCCGGAAAGAGAGGTGTTACATTTCTTCTTTACAAACGTGAGTTTTTGAAAAATAGCAGTGATTTCTTTGGATAATCTATGTACCAAAAACATTGGGTGATTGACCCTGAGGGGGTTGGCCTAAGGTATCAGATTCAAACCCTTGCTATCAACTCTTTGGTGCCAATCATAAAATGTGTTACCATTTCACGTGATTATAGGAAATTTTGTTCGTTTTACATTGACCGTGATGAATCATGTTGCTAAATGCAGAAAAATGATTGGGCTTTCTTTCTCCGAGTACTTGGAACAACGATATAGGGAGCATTGTAACAAAGCAAAGAAAATAAAGGCCGGGTTTGAATTTGAGTGAGGCCATCTATCGACTAGTGACACTCCAAGCCAGATAAAGTAGCTACATGATCTTTTTATCCCCCAAAAATGTAGCTAAGAGAAAATATAACGTTAAAACCATGTTTTTTAGCAGTATCTCTAATAGTTCCAACCTACTGAGGAAGCACTTCCCACCATTGTTACAAGAAAAGTCAAACGAAAGATGACACTATCAAAGAGACAGCAGCAACTTGTGATTGATAACTTCATTCTTGGTTCTGCATTTTGTATGAACTCCCCAGAATATTGCAGAATAAGAAGGGCTGATATTCCCAATCTGCCCTCCAAAAAGGTATAACCTACACCGTTTATCAAATAACATGTCATATAATGAACATACCTCATATACAACACCATGACAATAGCTCACAAACTCGACCGAATACTTTTACAAGCACAACCATGCGTAACAACTATTTTTCTTTACATTCTTTCTGCTCACATTATCAAGAAAAGATGGACAATTTTGTTTATGCTTGTCATTCAAATGCATTGACACGAGCACATAACACAGATGGTTTCTCCATGTTGTCACAAAGATGGAAAGGTAGAATTTATAGAAGATTCAAAAAGGACTGATGTAGCATGTAGTAAGGGTATTTATGTCTTTTTGTATTGGGTCTATATATAGGTGTTGGAGTCTTTTCATTTGGTAGTTTTTTTCATTTTGAACAAATATTATCAAGAGCTAGTCTCTTTTGTATCCCATTTAGGAGTTTCTCTCTACATTATTTATGGGTATCTTGGTTTGCATCATTTGGTATCAGAGAACCTAAGCTCATATCCTAACCCTTCATCTTGCTGGAAACCTAAATCTTGCTGGGAATCTCGCCAGAACCCTAAAACGGCACCGAAAAATCTCGCCGGAGACACCATTTCACTCGAGAATCACATATTTGCACAACACAAGGCCCTACAACTTGATTTCGAGCCTTAAGATCCATATTTCATGAGTTTCAAAGTTCTTCCCATTTTGAGCAACCGAAACTCATTTAAAGCAAGCATAACCCTATTTCGACTTGATTTGGAGCATTTCGAGTACTATTCAATGATTTCAAACCTGTTTGGACACCATACAACACTCGGTTTTGCATTTCGAGCAAAGACCTACCCATTTTCGAGCCCTAATCCAGCATTTCGAGGCCTGATCTACTAATTTCAGACCTCAAATCAATGATTCAAGGCTATCAACACTATTTCCGAACTCGAAGCTGTCATTTCTGAGCTCGAATATCCATTTCGGCTCTTGAATCAGAGTTTTGACCCCCCAATCTTCTATTTTATTTTCAGACCTTGAATTAGTGATTTAAAGCTACCAACACCATTTCCAAACTCAAAACAGTGGTAAGGTTGTCTGATTTCAATTGGGTTTGTTCGTTTATTGTGCTTTGCTGCGATTTCTTGTGGGTTGATGTCATTTGGGGATCGTTTGTCTTGATTGCTTGCGTTTGGTGGTGGTTTGAAGTCTTGAGTTGATTGGGTTTTTGTTATTTGAGGTTGCTTTGCTTGTTTTGGAGTTGATTGTGGGATATAATGGCTTATTGAGCTAGAGGAAGAAGAGAAGGTAGAGGTAGAGGTAGAGGATTCATGGTAAATAATGGTGAGGAAAATGAGTTTGGAAACCAAAACCATGAGATTGATGAGTTGAGACAAGAAGTTGCTACCCTAACGGCGATGGTGCAAAGCCTGCTTTTGTCGCGTGCAGGTAGTGGAGGGTCCAAGGACTCTCATAATCACTTTGACAACCCGTTTGGTGATTTGAATTAGCGTAGGCCACCTTCCACTTACTCTCCTTATAGCAAGGGAAGGAATATCAAGATTGAACTTCCCGAGTTTAATGGAAGTCTTAACCCGGATGAGTTTGTTGATTGGATTCATACCATTGAAAAAGTGTTTGATTATGGAGAAGTCTCCGAGGAGAAGAAGGTGAAATTAGTGGCTATCCGTCTCAATGAAAGAGCTTTCGCTTGGTGGGAGCAATTGCAATGAACTAGGCTACGAAGAGGAAAGAGAAAGATTAAAGAATGAGAGAAAATAAAGAAAAAACTCAATGAGCAATTCTTGCCTTTCAACTATATGCAAAACCTCTATTATAATTTGCATAATCTCAAACAAGTCGGAAGTGTTGATGAGTACATGGAGGTAAAGGTGTCAAACGTGCCTGTCAGTGTCGTGTCGTGACATTCAACTTCCGTGTCAACCATGCTTCGTGCCGTGCACATATACTTCATCGTGCTTTGGCGTGTCATGCCGTGCTTTAAGTGTGTCTTGCTGGGGTCATTTTACGTTATCGTGTCATGTCGGGCTGTGCCTTTTTTAAATCGTATTGTATCGTGCCGTGCCCGATTAATTAATCATAACGTATCGTGCAGTGCCTTTTTTTGTCGTGTCATTCCGTACCTTTTTTGTCGTGCCGTGCTTTTTTAAATCGTGTCGTGTCATGCCAAGATTAGACCGTGCCTATGGTGTACAACCCATTACAAGAAATGGCGCAAACAAAAAAACCAAGAAAGCTTCTTACAAAAACAAAAAACCAATGTACAACCAATTAGCTCAGTCAGTCTCAGTCTTGTACATATGGTATCCAGGAATGTACAACCAATTTCATATTTTCCAACTTGGTGTACTATCGTAACCAAATTATGATACAACAAAGGGGTAGTCAAAAGGGAAAGAGCTCCAAAATAATCCATGGTAGCACCATGCTCTGCTGCAACCTTCAGACCTAGATTGCCAAAACGTCCGCTATCCGTTAGCCTTCAGGAAAACAAAAACAAAAAAAATTCGAGTTTAACAAGACTCAACTCAAACTCTTGTAACAGCTGAAAGCAAACTTAGTTAGATAATAAATAAAAAAAACTTAGGAAGAGAAGGGTCATGATACGCATAAGAGAGATTCAATAGCTTTTTATAATTGCATACAAGACTTAGATTCGATAGCTTTCCATATCGACATTAACTTTTTATATTTTAAACCAGGCCTTAATTATTTCCTTCCTACCCAAAGTTCTACTACTGAATTCGAGTTTAATAGAGCAGTGGAAAACTGAGATATTACAGGACCAGCTTTTGGCACAAGTAAACCTGTGTAGGAGAACATAGAAGTGTTAAGGAACTACTATCCAGATATCTCCAAACGTAAAACATGTAAATTGATAATGAGGAACTGCAAGTAATAGAGAATTTAACAGAATCCAGTTTCATTTCTTTTCTCGTAACACATTCAAATTGTGTTGCAGCTACTCTTTCAAGTAGGTCTTACCATTAAAACCATTAAAAGTTGTTTCATGATGCCAGACAATGCTCGTCCTACCTTCTAGTAGAACAATAATTTGTGAGACAATGTTCTTAACTAGCAGCCTAGTTTAACACGGGGACAGAGTTAATTTACAATAAAGAAATTGATCCGGATCAAGTTGACCAAAAATTACCAATTAAGTGGGATTTATTTCCACAAAAAAATTGTTAATAATTTCTTTATTGCATTCCTGTGCAATACTATCATTGATCTGCAGTTAAACGACTGGAAAGCTCCAAGATATTACGATACAAATCGTAGACACGGATACGTCGATATAAAGATTGAACCAGGAGATCGGGGCCTTGTATCCCAACCGATGGAGGGTATGGCATGGGGATAGCCGAGAGTACCAGATCTAGCAAAACAGCAACATAGAAAGAAAAAATAATAATGTAAACTGAAGAATTAAAGATTTCGAGAACAGGTTTGATACCTGAGGAACCTGAGGCACAACATCCTAGCCCAAACGCTGGCTCTTTCGTGGGCGACGGTGAGTGAGGTGATGAGAGAGTCGGAGAAGGATTATAGCCTTGTTTTCTCATGGAATAAGATCTATCAAATAAAGTGACAATCTTGGAAAAGCAATGAGAGTTCAAACAGATGCACTGAGGACATAAATGTTGCATGATAGTATAAATATCAAGGGAACTAAGACCAGAAAACAATTGATATTTATCTATGGGTAGACTTAACCTTCGCACGGGCCTCTTCCTCCGCACAGGCATGCTGAAACATGTGGATGAAGCACATTCTCATAAATGTGAGAGCAATGTAGCACCACCTAAGAGCTTCACATCCTTAGAATCGACGCAAGACAAATTAGGATACTTTTGTGATTCTCCTTCCTCCTCTTTGGCACTCAATTTTTCACGCATTTCCTCTACCCAAGCGTTAAGCGCTCTCTTGTACACTGGATGCTTGCATATATGAAAAGGTCAATCTTTAAACTCTTGAGATACATTATTTGCAGCATCCCAAATGCTTCGAGTGCTAGCATCGGTGTCGATAGGCAAGAGTGATGGAAAATAATATCCTCATTTTCCCTACATAAA
>BPLS01000444.1:512028-523317 GCA_019656275.1 Rhododendron kiyosumense
GGACACCGATGCTAGCACTCGAAGCATTTGGGATGCTGCAAATAATGTACCTAAATAGTTTAAAGATTGGCCTTTTCACATATGCAAGCATCCAGTGTACAAGAGAGCGCTTAACGCTTGGGTAGAGGAAATGCGTGAAAAATTGAGTGCCAAAGAGGAGGAAGGAGAATCACAAAAGTATCCTAATTTGTCTTACGTCAAATCTAAGGATGTGAAGCTCTTAGGTGGTGCTACATTGCTCTCACATTTATGAGAATGTGCTTCATCCACATGTTTCAACATGTCCGTGCGGAGGAAGAGGCCCGTGCGAAGGTTAAGTTTACCTATAGATAAATATCAACTGTTTTCTGGTCTTAGTCCGTTTGATATTTATACTATCATGCAACATTTATATCCTTAATGCATCTGTTGGAGCTCTCATTGCTTTTCCAAGATTGTCAGTTTATTTGATAGATCTTATTCCATGAGAAAACAAGGCTATAATCCTTCTCGTTGATGCAAAACCATCTCATATAATTTCCGGACAAGAAGCACATGCCCTCTTACATGTGCAAAAGCTGCACATCATCTAGCAAGAACGTAGGTTTTTTGTCAGTAAAAACTTTGGAAGCATAAAGTTTACAATGACAAGAACATAGATTATGTGCACTTGACCAGTTGAAACCGCTTTTCTTTTTATTTTACATGTTCTTTATTCGCTTGATGGCAAGCAAGGTCGCTGCAAGTAGTTGAAAAGAAAAGGGTGAAATCGTTTCGAAACAATAAGCCGCCAAAAATCAGGTCATGGCAACAAATAGAGAATGAGTTGTATGTGATGTTCCCACTTTACATGCCACACTCTTGGAGGAGACGAAGTCTGAAGAACTTATAAAAGGTATATTTATCATTTTTCTTTTTCCTCATTTTAGCTATATCTAAAACCATTCTTTGTTTTGCAGGAATTTACAGAAGCTACCTCTGAGCGTGGTAAGGTTTACATGAATATTTTTTGGCCATATATTTAATATTTACATTAAGTGTTGATGGTTTAGGCCTACCTTCTTAGTTGAAGCTTTAGATTATGTTTCATTCTGCACTGATAGATGGTTACTAATTATCAAACTTAATTATTCATCTCCGAAATGTGATAGCTCTTAGGAACTGAGGCCCATAATATTGAAATGCCTTGCTAAAAATTTGGAGTATTCACATTCAAGAATAATGGTAGTGGATTAATTTAGGAAATAAAAATTTTCATAAACAGTAAACTTAGTTATGTTTCCGTCTGGTCTTTAATTGTTTCTATTTTTCTTTGGCTGCTATAGCTCTTGGTAGCACCAAGACCAGTAGATGTCAGGGTGAAGAAGAGTGCCAGGATCACGATTGATGGGATTGCTCTGGGGTGGGCAATTCCTACATTTACTTAGGATGGACTTCCTGTTCTTTCAATTCAATATGTATATCTTACCCTTTATTTTGTTTGCTACAAGCAATCTTGTGTCATGATTTCCAATGAATTGCTTGCGTTCAACTTTTTCTCCTTTACCTATGTTGTATTCATAGACACCGAAGTCCAATTTGGATATGAAGTTTGACCGAGTGCCCTGAACTGAATTGGTAAAAATGGAGAGGATACCAATGGTAAGTATACCTAATCACATACATATTCTATTAGCATACTGTGCAAGACATCGGTCAATGGGTGACCACCTTGGCTTAGGACTCCACCAATTCCCATCCCGAAGCATCACAATCAAGTTCAAAAGTTGTCAAAGTCAGGTAAGGCCAAAATAGGAGCTTCGGTAAGCTTGGACTTCAACAATTTGAAACTCTCGGCGGCTTCTTGGGACCATATGAACACCTTTTGCTTGAGGCAATCAGTAAGAGGAGCCGCGATACTACTAAAGTTGGCAATAAACCTCCAGTAAAAAGTAGCTAACCCATGAAAACTCCTCACTTCATTAACACTTGTAGGCGTTGGCCATTCCACAATGACCTTAATCTTGTCTTCATCCATGTGAACCCCTTTTGAAGACACAACATACACCAAAAATTGTTTAACAAATGCTCTAGTGTTGCTGAGATATTCGCCATATAGAGAATCCTTTTACTAACTACCTAAAAAGTCCCAGCGCTTGACCTAAGTCCTGCACTTGCTCCTAACAACAAATTGATTCGAAGAATCAAGCTCAACCAGAAATCTCAAAAACCACAATCCGTATGAAGCAATATTTTCAGTAGGGTTGAGAATCGATGGACAAATTGGAATCAGGTGTGTCACTAGACCAAGAAAAATATGGAGTATCTTAAAAGCTAAACGAGAACGGAAATAGAGGATACGTTTCAAACCTATGAAGCAGCACACACCTACATATGGGAACTGTACCCGTATCCTATCGGTATAGGATACTGATGCTCTTTTGATACTTGCTGATACATATCTGAGAGACTGAGAAGTATCCACACCATATAATTGGGTTTTTAGTTTTGAGGTAGGAGATACTTTTTGGATGCTTTAGGTCACATATCTGAACTTTCATGAAATTTAAATTGTGGCACTTCTTGCATAAGTACTAGAGTAAAAATTATTTGTAAAAAAAGAAAATCTAATACTCTACTTACTTCTAGAGAGGAAGATATAGTAGCATGAAAATAATATCATTTCTAATGGTTAATGAATATCTTATATTTTCAAACTTTCTTGCATCGCCGTATCCATATAGGATCGTACGCATAACCTCTATCGGTTTCTATGCTTTGCATACTTCATAAGGCCTCCTTAAGCAATAATCACATTTTCAGATATTCCACCCGGAATGACTTCACCACCATTATGCACTACAATAACTACTCTCTAACGAGGATAATGCATCATGTGTATGGAAACAAACATGCAACGGCAAAAAGGCCAGTACCTGCTCTGTCCTTTAAAACCATTTTACATTCAACATCTTTACACAAACTTGAATCCTTGATACGCAACTCTGTGCAAGAATAGCAAAAATGAGCATAAGTTACAAAAGAACCATGTAACATATAACATAAGATGGTAATGGAATAAGATAACAGGTCTCTCTTTCTGTCTCACACACACACACGAGGATCTGTGTGTAGGAAATTGAAGTGCTTGGAAATTGAAGGTATTTTCCATATCTCTCTCTCTCTCTCTCTCTCTCTCTCTCTCTCTCTCTCTCTCTCTCTCACACACACACACACACACACATGCACACACACGAGGATCTGTGTAGGAAATTGAAGTACTTGGAAATTGAAGGTATTTTCCATACCTACTAAAGAATGTTGACTGATATTCACTTCTCGTATGTCATTATCTCGCTGCTTTCAAACCACTTTACCAGCTACCTCATCTTCATACAAATCAGGCTTTCCTTCACATTGAAATTCTGTGTATGGAAGATAATATCATCATAAGCTCACAAGAAATTTTAACTTATACATACTCCAAATAACAGTTTAAAAAGAAAATTCTGCACTCACGAGGTCGCCGAAAATGGATCTGATGACCTTTATCTGGAATTTTGCACCTACAACAGAGTGAGACTGCAGTTACATGGAGTTAAAAAGATTCTTAATAATAAGACAGAAAGGGAAATGAAGAACACCACATATAGCTGTTAGCATGATATATTCAAAGATGATTGCTTTCCTCTCAAGTTTTTTCTCCTTTCTTCCGTCCGTCTTCATCTAATATAGGTCTGCATGTGTAGTCATAGCTGTGCAATGCATTTCCCAAATATGTTTTATTCTACATTAAGAATTTGCCTATGTCTTTTCCAGAGAATAGATGCACAATCTGTGGTCATTTAATATTCGTGGCATATGCAGTTCACATAGAAATGGCAGAGGTCACTGATTTTGGGGGGAGAGAAAATGAGGAGGACAAAGTGTGACTAAGAGGACGAGAGAAAATTGTTCATAGAGGGTTATGGTAGTTTGAATTGATAGTTAACGGAGATGAATTAAAATGGGAGGAGATAGAGGAAGGGCATAGTGGTCCTCGCTGCCATGGAAACACGTCATTTGAAGAGTGTTGACTATTAGATAGTATTTGTGTATGAGAGAGAGAGAGAGAGAGAGAGAGAGAGAGGGCAATGGAGAATTGATTTTGATATAGTTGAGCTTGCATTGATGATGTGTTGGTTGTAAATCATTTTCCTACCCGTGATAAGTATGCAGTCACAAACTCAGGATTCTCCGGTGGTAGGTTAACATACAAATGACAGTGAAACGTGACATAAAACACAAGAAAGAAATTGACACGAAAAAACCCATAGGGATGATTTTGAAATCAGTCGAACTTTACAGTGACAAAAGAACTAGAAACGCCCCATCATATTGATTTGTTCGATGAATGAATCAAACAAGCTCCTATGTAAGTACTTAGAAGATTTATCTGACAGCTATCACTTTCATTGCTTCTCCCAAGTCTCCTCTGCATATGATATACATACATGCGATGGATCTTTTACGAATGACGGTAGGTATCTACCAGGATATATCCGTAGAGGTCTATAAGGATTAGAATCAATACATTGCCAAATGCCCATCAAGATCGACCAGACTTGAAAGCTGAACACATCCAACTTTAAATCTCCATTAAACCCAAAGAATGACAAACAAGGATCACTTTCAAGAGAATAAGGGACACTGACAAGTTAGCCATTGGGTATGCAAGTACATAGCTTCAAAGGGGAAATGAACGATGTACAGCTAAACCGATCGCATACATGGTGCCATCAGCAGCTACACAGATCCCTAGGTCATACTTATCCTCCTTATCTTCAATTAGATCCTAAAACAAATGGGGGACTATTCTAGCATTCCGTTAGTAATTAGAGATGAATTGCGGCGGTTTAAGCACGATGAGAGTAAGTTAGCAGTAATCATGAAAAAGAAAGATGATAAAAAAAAAGAAAAACATAAATATGGATAGGAAGAGACACTGCATCATAAAAGGGGCTAAGAGAAAACGTCAATAATAAAACAGCTTAAGACAAGAAATAAACTGATACCATGAACTAAAAATCAACGAAGATCCCAAATCCCAGTCCAACGTCCAGTCATCCTGCATGACGTTTTGAGCTAAAAGATAGCGTTTCAAAAACTTGGGCCCTTTTGATATCTCAAGGGAGACTAGTTCAAACACAGAAGCATGAAGACGATGACAGTCCTTTTGAAATGCTCGTTCGGAAAATGGTGGATACTGGTGTACATGCCAATGAAGCAAAACAGGTTGTCTCTAAGGTGAGCAACAAACCCCTCACTGCCGTCTGAACCGGGAATTGAATCAGTAACATGATTCAAACCAAATACTGGAACAGTTGCACAGTCATCACTGTCTGCGCAGTCATAATTTTCCAAATCATCATCCTCGAGGAAGGAGTAATCATCAGTGATAGCCAACAACTCATTATCATGGCAGAGGTCTCCTTCTTCTTCAATCTCCTCTTCATCCCGCTTGCTAACGGTGAGATCAAACGCATAAAGCTTCAATCCTTTTTCCACAAACTTGAGGAATGGCTGATACAAGAGGTAATCCACCACATCAGCCCGACCATACCACTCGGCAAATCTCAGATTATCATAAGACCATCAGACCCTACATCGGCACATTCTTCCCGGTCGTCACGATTGTTTGAACCAGTATTATGCGATGTCCACTTTTCTTTCTTGACATTGAAGGAATACAGGGATATAGAACCAGATGGTTCAACTACTTGCACATAAATATTGAAGCCAATGACTGTGTGTCCGCAGAACTCCACGCCATTAGAATAACAATCAAGGAAATTAATGGGGGATCAGGCAGACGGGTCCAAACGTTGCTCCCATTAGGATCAAGGAACTCGAATACGGGGTTCAATTTCTCACGTGTCGTATCCCCCCGCAAAGAAGTCCCGGCAAGGGCATATATCTTTTGATCCACGGTAACAACCACCGGATCTGGCTTCCCTCCGTTCAGGGTAGAGCCCTCCTCCCACTGTTGTTTGGAATTTTTACTGAAATTGTAAATATAAACACATTTAAGGTACCTTAATGTTACTAGATCAACATCACCCCCAATCGCGTAAGCTTTCGAACCCAGTGCGGTCAAGCCAACACAGTTTGTTGAAGCGTTCTCTTTGCAGAGTGCTTAACCGATCCATCCTTAATTCTCCTCCGGCTGTATCTATAGCCACCAAATTCATCTGCTTATCCAATGGCGACACAAAAAGCAGGCATATCCTGCTACCCTCTCCGTCGCCCTTTCCATTGCCCTTTCCCTTGCCGCTGCAACTGCTGCTGCCGCAGCTGCTACCGCTTCGGCCGCTGCCTTTTGCGTTCCTCGGCTTCCTGCCATTTTCCACCTTCATTCTCTCTATCAATAAATCTCGCACCAGGAGTATGAAACCCTAGAGTGTGATAGGGTATGTACGTGTGTATATGCTGTTTCAGGGCATCCACATCACACTCTCTACTCCTTCCCTTAGGTTAAACAAGAGAGGAAAGCCTCCATTTTTGAGCTGCATCAGGCTCGCTTCTTGGTAGCTTCAAAATCAAATTGGTACAGTAACTCGTCAACACAGACGAGACACTGTTCACTCGCGTCCAATTCTTTTATTATTTCCCAATCTCTTTCTGTACTCCATCAATGTCTCTCTCTCTCTCCTCTAATCTTCCATGAACCCAACTGATCTTGTGTCATCTTCTAACCAAAGGACACTCTACCGATGATGAGGGTGCCGACGATGGCGAGGATCTGGCCGGCGGTGGGATCAGAGTTGTAGGCACGGATCGCGAAGGTCTAGGGAGTTGATCGAGAGAGAGAGAGAGGGGTTTCGATCTTCAACACAGAGGGGGGCTTGGGGAAGTGGTTCGGATTTAGAACGAAAGTGGTTTGGTGGTTTGGGTTCTGAATATCAGCTAAAAGAGTAAAGTTAGAGGGAGAGAGGGTTTTTGTTTGATATTTACAGTCTTTTTTTTTTTTAGAATAAAGAAATAATATATTTAAATGAGATAGTTTTAATATAGAGAGTCTGATGCGGTACAATTTAAAAGTGAGTAGCTAAAGTAATAAAGTGGCTTTTTCCTCTCTAATTTGGTCCAAAATTTGGAGAGACTTGTGAGAATGCTCGGAGGGGGGGCAATTTTTAGCAAGTACATACTCCTTTTACGGGTTCCTAAAAAATGATCAGAGTCGCTCATTTTGTTTAAAATATTTTGTTTATAGACCTTACAAAAAATAAGTTCAATATAGTACCAATTAGGGTGTTTATGAAATGTCCAACTTTGTCCCAGAATAAGTTTGAATTCTAAAGCAAAGTTGAAACTTGAAAGTTTAGTAAACGTTCTTATTGATACTGGATTGAGCTTATTTTTTGAAGGACCGTTAGCAAAGTATTTTAAACAAAATGAGCGGTTCCGATCATTTATTTGGGATCCGAAACGGGGCCAAAAAACGTATGTACGTGATGTATGTACATAAACATATGTACTCATAGACTTTCTACAATTTTTAACCCCACCATGTTAACTCGTGTATCCGCCTAGTCCTACGGCCCAAATCCTCTCATCTTGTATTGGGGGAATTGTTCACGGATGGGCCGTGATTCGTTCAGGGAAGGACCGTGATTCCCTTATTTACGGAATCGTCCGATTTCGATCGTCTGTTTCGCTTTGAATGGTCCGAATTTAAATAAAAAAAATTTGAAGAAAAATTAACAAAGTTTTATATAAATCCGAACCGTCCACTGATGGTGTTATTAGAACAAACGGAACTCAGGGGCAAAAATGATAGAGGAACGGAATTGGGACAAATGCAAACTAGATAGACTACTTTAGAAATTTTAGATTTTATTTGTGATTTTGCAAAGACAAACTCATACCTAATATCTTTCTTACTTTAATTATTTTCTTTAATTGAATAATGAAAATATATTGAGGAAATTAAAAATATTATTTTAGAATACATTATATATAATGTTACACCCTCGATTTTAAACATAAATATTGATAACTTTTCATAAAGAAAACCCTCGCAATTTATCCATAAGTATTTCTCAAAAGAGTTTATTGCTAACCATCTCGAATTATAGTTCCAAAATATTACATCATGAGGCACGATGGCCCAGTACTTCATAAATAATTAGGTTAAAAAGTTCATAAGAGTTTACATTACACCTTCAAAATATATATATGAACAAAATGAGCTAGATGTCTCCACTTTCTCAACTCTCAAAAGAATGCACTCGAATGCACGCATGTCCCTCCATGCTACTGCTCCGAACAAGGATTAAGCTACATTAGCCCAATAAAGAAATCTACACAACTCTTATGTAAAAATGAGAAGACAATTAGAATGAAGAACAGAAAGAGGATACAGTATCTCAAATGACATGCAAAACGTGAATGGTAAATATCCCACCTTCGATTATGGTAGTAAAGCACAATGACTACGCTTCAGGATTCTAATCTAACCACGGAGATCCACAATTCATATATATGTTTTACTCATGACCACCCTTGACTCTTATCCTATTCCGAATTTCCTATCCGACATCTCAACTCCATGATATACATAACAATGCATGTTTACAATGAACAAAAAATATATATATATATATATATGTAGAGGAATTTTCAAGTGAGGGATCCCTCATTTTTTTTAAATGAGGGACTTTCATTTCCCGATCAAATTTTGAAAATCCGAGCCGCTCAATGTGTGCAGAACATGATTTTAAGGGTACTCGCAAGAAATCAGCAAAAAAAATGACCGGAAAGGGCTTCATCCGAGCGTTTTTTTTGAACCGTTCAATGAAAACTGCTCGGATGAAGCCCTTCCTGGTCATTTTTTTTGCTGATTTATCGCAAGGACCCTTAAAATCACGTTCTGATCACTTTGAGCGGCTCGGATCATCGAAATTCAATCGGGAATGGGAGTCCCTCATTTTAAAAAAATGAGGGATCCCTCACCGGAACCTAATATATATATAGGGCCCTTCTAATGCGGATGCCCACATTCAAGTAAGTTGCGGACTTTGCCTTTCCCGATCGAATTTCGATGATCCGAGCCGCTCAATGTGTTCAGAACATGATTTTAAGGGTACTCGCGAGAAATTAGCAAAAAAAAAGACCGGAAAGGGCTTCATCAGAGCAGTTTTTGTTTATTTTTTATTGAACGGTTCAAATAAAAACTGCTCAAATCAAGCCCTTTCCAGTCATTTTTTTTTTAATTTCTTGCGGGTACCCTTAAAATCACGTTTTGAACACATTGAGCGGCTCGGATCATCGAAATTCAATTGGGAAAGCGGAGAAATGGTGTGGTCCGCAACTTGCTTGAATGCGGGCATCCGCATTAGAAGGGCCCTGATATGTATATATCTATATATATATACACACTGGGATGTGTTTGTTTGTTTGTTTATGTGTGTCAATGTTATTTATATTAAGATAAAGAGGGAAATGGAGAGACAAGATTGGTGAGTTCCCATATGGAAAACCTGATTTCTCGGGTTGGTTTTATGTGAACGTTGTTAATTAATATCTCTATTTTAAAAATAAAAAATAAAATTTTTTGGATCTTGTGTTGGTTTTCACTAACTAATAGGAAATACAAAACTACAGTAGTAGAGTATTAAATTGTATCACAGCTTCAAATTCAAGTCATGGAAATATGCAACGACTTTCTCAGTTTCAACGCCTTGTGTCCTCGTGCACATTTTTTGCCTCATATGTACAGTATTTTGTACCGGGATGGTAAAACAAAGTGTATGTATTTTTTTTTGGTAAAAGACAAAAACGGTGTAAAAATATCAATTCCGTAGAAGAAACCCTAATGCAAACAGGTAGGATCGATCTGGATTTGTACGAAATTTGGACAATAGAATTTTTGAAACAGAAAGGTAAAAATAAAAAAATTTACTTCCACCCAAATAACCGTAACTTCATTAAAAGAGGTTTTGACCCTTCGATAAAACCCACACCATTCACACACTCCACTGTCAAAAGAATATCTGCATACATACTTCTCACCGTAAAATTCTTTCACTTTTCCTGCAATTAATTAATATGCTCAAACTTCAACTGTTTCACCGTAAAATTCAAACTTCTACCATTAAATTCTCGCCTTCCACTAAAAGTTGGAGTATCACACTTCTAAAAGGGGTAATAAAAAGTTAACACAGACCAGAAACAACAATGGCAAATTGGTAATGTTTTTTTTTTTGAAATAATTAGATATCATCGTTAACAATATTGAGACAAAAGAATGTAAATGTACGTGCATGCAAACCTTAAAGATAAAAAAAAATTAGAAATTTCTAGTAAAGGTTAAAAAAAAAAACTGAGGGTTTCCCTATCGTGGACTAAACGGCCAAAACTAGAGGTGTAAACGAGCCGAGCTGAACCGAGCTTCAGCGAGCTCGAGCTCGACTCGTTTACTAAACAAGTCAAAAACTCGAGCTCGAGTCTTAACGAGCCGAGCTTAGTTATTTACTAAACGAGCCTCTTTAATCGAGTCGAGTCTCCCTTAACAAGCCGAACTCCACTCGGCTTGTTTAGTAAACGAGTCAAAAACTCAAGCTCGAGCTATGCTCGTTTACTAAACAAGCTGAGCCTTAACGAGCCGAGCTCGCGAGTTGTTCAGTTTATTCACAGCCCTAGCCAAAACCCACAAAATCATGGATTTCGAGATAAATATTCTCCTTACCTACATGTATTAAGTGAAAGTCCATTTAGCAGGAATAACTTGTCTAAACCACCCCTTATAGTTACTGTATTTGATCCTCTACTCTATCACTATCAGTACCTGTATTGGGAATGAGAAACAGGGGAGGAGATGATCCATCGATCCGACCATCAAAACGGCGCAACCGGTGGTCCAAAGCGGAGTAGACGCCGGACCAGCTGCTACGTGGTCCCGTTGTAATGGGGGAATGTGTCGCGTCTCTCTCTCTCTCTCTTTCTTTTTATACGAACGAAGGAACGAAGAAGAAATCAATAGAATAGAAGCATACATATTTGTATTTATTTAGTATATACTCCGTACTCTATGTCAATCTTTGCTGTCTGTCTGTTCTTTTCTTCCTGTCTCTGCACTGTCAAATTCAACCTCACCAGCAGTTTGGAAGTAGAGATATGGGCTATTTACAAAAGCCTCACGATCATTTTGGAAAAGGGCATGTCAAATGTTACCATAGAGTCTGATTCGAGCATAGCAGTTGGTTTTTGCAATGGAGGATCACCTGTTGATCACCCCCACCGCTACATAGTTGAAGAAGCTCGAAGAATTGCTGCCCGGACAAATTCATC